>PVKU01004510.1:16669-145291 GCA_004027475.1 Anoura caudifer | reverse complement strand
GGAACTGGAGAGCATTATGCTAAGCGAAATAAGCCAGGAGGTGAAAGACAAATACCATATGATCTCACCTTTAACAGGATCCTAATTAACAGAACAAACAAACAAGCATAATATAACCAAAGACACTGAAATTGAGAACAAGAGAGGAGAGGGATAGGAATATCCAGGGAAAAGGGGAAGGGTTTAGAGCAACAAGTATAAAAGACACATGGACAAAAGCTGGGAGCGGGTGGAAATTGGAGGGAGCTGGGGAGGGCTGGAGTGGTGGGCTGGGATGGGAGTAGAAGACAGAAAACTGTATAAGAACAACAATTAAAATAATTTTTTTTAAAAGAAAATCTTTTGGACACCTCTGGAGACTGTGTGACAAATGAAGAAAAAAAAGAAAGTTCACAAAAGTTAATTGATTAAAAATTAAACTAAGTCTAGAACAAATTTTAACAACTATTTGTCAAATAATGATTAATATACTAATTATGATTTCTAAAATTAAAGGTATAATATAGAGAAAACATACTGGACTGAATTCAAGAGAGAGATGACTTCAAGACACAGCTCTGTTACTAAATGATGGGGTCCTTCACCGGTCTGGATTTCAGATTTCTTATGTGAAAATTAAGGGCTAGTCTAGATGATTCTAATTGTCTTAAAGTTGTGCTACATTTTATGTCATCTTGTAAAATCATTTTATAATCTCCATATCAAAATATCAAATAGCATGTAGAAATGATAGTTGTAATTCTTTCTAACTGGAACATAAGTCCCTCATTCTATGTTCCACAGACTAGCAGATCATGCAATTTATATATCAGAATCACTTGAGGAGTGATTATTATCCCAGGAACTCTTATTCAGTAGATCCGATTGTGCCCCTGAGCCTGTGAAGGGTGAACATCTCTCTCAGTGATTTGATAGGTAACCCCAATTTAGAATCATTGTTCCACGTTCTGTTTTGGGGAAAAAAAGGTTTCTTGAATTTAGGTTGCAGAAAAAGTCTTATGCCAATGGAGGAAACAAATGCACAGTTATAATTAATCACAAAAAAATCATTTCTTTTTTAGCCATCTGTGGTTCAACTCAGTATTTCTTATTTGTGATTCCATAGGATCAAAGCTTGCATACCAGTATCTTAGATATTTGAATTTTATTTTTTTCTGTGAGAATAGAATGTCAGGTAATAGGAACTCAGTTGACACTGAGAAGGAGTATGTATAAAGAAGCAGGAACACAATACATATTTTAAGTTAGGTATGCTTAAATATAGTGCATAAGCACATAAAGACAAGTAAATAATAAACTTTTAATCTCTGATATCTTTTGTTTGCTCCTCCAAATCCACTCACCACTCTTTTGACCTTCCTCCATCTTCCTAAGCATTCCAGAAGACTGAACTGAATAAATTATAATAGTCCTCATAGCTTCTGGCCAACGTGAAGACATAGTAGGATATCATAGGAAAGAAGAATGAATTCAGTATATTTTTGCTGCTGGGTCACTTCCAATAAGGTTCTTTTCAGCTGGTTGCATCCCTTGATCCTCTCCAGCTAGAAAACAATTTATGGCACACTTTGCTTTCAAATTGTGATTTACCTCTTGTATCATCCCTTGAGAAATGGTAACAGCTCTTATGCACCTGGCCTTCAGTTTACTGTACTAGCTCTTCTGGATTTCCTGCATTTATACTTTATAAATAGACCCTTGTAAATAAGCCCTCCTGGAATTATCTTACTTTCAGCATGCCATCTATTTCCTACTTATCAGGATCCTTATTGATATAGTCTTTTAGGTTAAAAGAGCCTTTTACAGACTTTGATCTGTCAAAATAAAGTGGAATGTGTGGAAACTTGAACTTTAGTTTGTAAAAACCAAATACAAAATCATAAAAAAACAACAATTAAAACCCTAACTCTGCTAAAACAGTATACCTAAACAGTTGAGAAAGAGGGTGGCGAAAGTCATGTTAAAATAGAGACAGTCATGAACATGGAAAATGGAATGTTGGTCTGATCTATAATATGAAAAAGAAACAAAGCAGTGTAAATTTTAACTAAATACAAACACCAAGTCACAAGGCTGAAATTGGTAGTGTTCCCTTAAATGCTTCAGAAACACTTGATCTGTGATATTACATTCATCTGGAGACAACTAATTAAAAGAGTAATATAAGCAAGCTAGAAAGAGTTCATAGAAGAGTAACAAAATGATGAAATGCACTGGGAGATTGACATGTGAGAAGAGATTAAAATATGGTATCACTCTGCTTTAGTGAAGGGGTGACTTGGGGGAACATGCCAATCACCTACATAAATGAAAAAAATTAGAAATCATTATTTAATATTATATATGTGGATTCTCAATAGTATACCTATATATATTATCTTTCATCTATCTATTGATGTATCTTAGAAATTAGCCTTTCACAAACATGGATATATATATAAATACAAATCATTTCCACCAAATTTTAAATTACTTAATTAAATTTACTGGAGTGCCATTATTTAATAAAATTATGAGTTTCAGGTGTACAATTATATAATAAATCATTTGTATATTGCATTGTATATTTATCACCCAAAGTCGAATCTTCTTTTGTTACCATATATTTGACCCCCTTTACCATTTAATCTCTGACTCCCTTTATGCTCTGATATTAACCATACTGTTGTCTGTGTCTATTATTTTTTGTCTTGTTTGTTCATTTGTTGTTTTTAGTTTTATATTTCACATATGAGTGAAATCATATGGCTCTTGGCTCCTTATTTTTTTGTTTATTTTACTTAGCATGACAGTCTCAAGATACATCCATATTGTTGCAAATGGCAGTATTTCATCTTTTCTTATGGCTAAGTAATATTCCCTTATACATATGTACCACATCTTTTTTATACAATCATCTATCAATGGACACTTTAGTTGTTTCTATGTCTTGGCTAGCATAAATAATGCTGCAGTGGGAACACAAGAGTGCATATATATTTAAACGAATTTTTTCAAATTATCTGGGTAGATACCCATAAGAAGATGTGCTGGGTCATTGGTAACTCTATTCTTAATTTTTGAGGAACCTCCATACTGTTTGCCATAGTGGCTGCATGAGTTTACATTCCCACCAAAAGAGAATGAGAGTTCCTTTTTCTCCACAACCTCTCCAGCACTTGTTATTATCTCTCTTGTTGATAATAGCCATTCCAACAGGTGTAAGGTGGTATCTCATTGTAGTTTTGATTCATATTTTCCTAATGACTAGTGAAGTTAACCATTTTTTTATATACCTGTTGTTGATTTGTATGTCTCCTTAGGAGAAGTGTCTGTTCAGGTTCTCTGCCTATTTTTTTTTTTTTATATTGGGATTGTTTGTTTTCATGTTATTGAGTTGTATGAGTTCTTTATATGCTCTGGATATTAAGCTCTTATCAGAGCTGTTGTTTGAAAATGTATTCTCCCATTTGGTTGGTTGTTTTTTGTTTTGTTAACAGTTTCTTTTGCAGCACAGAAGCTTTTTAGTTTGATATAGAGCCATTCATCTATTTTTGGCTTTTACTTTCTTGTCTTTGAGGTCAAATTCGTAAAATCCTCTGTAAGACCTGCATTTTCTTCTTTGTAATGTATTGTTTCAGGTCTTATATTTAGGTATTTGGTCCATTTTTGAGTAAATTTCTTTGTGTGGTGACCAAGAGCAGTCTAGTTTTATACTTTTACATGTGGCTTTCCAATTTTTCCAGCAACACTTATTGAAGAGCCTTTCTTTTTTCCATTGTATGATTTTGTCTCCTTTGTCTAAAATTATTTGTGTGTGTTATATATTGATTTTTAAAACATTTTGTTTATTTATCTTTAGAGGGGAAGGGAAGGAGAGAGGGAGAGAAATATCAATGTATGGTTGCCTCCTGTGCGTCCCTTGCCAGGAACTGGCCTGCAACCCAGGCATGTGCCCTGACTGGGAATCGAACCACGATCCTGTGGTTCACAGGCCCGCACTCAATCCACTGAGCTACACCAGCCAGGGTTCTGATGTTTTGTTATTGTCACTTTGTAGTATAATTTTAAATCAAGGAGTATGATACCTCTGGCTTTGTTGTATTTTTTTTTCTTCTTCTCAGTATTGGTGTCTCTATTTGGTATCTTTTGTGGTTTCATAGAAAACTGATGATGTTTTTGTTCTATTAAAAACATCTCCATTGGGATTTTGATTGGGATTACATTAAATATGTATATTGCATTTGGTAATATAAACATTTTTGCTACGTTGATTCTTCCCATCCATTAACACAAAGTATCTGTCCTTTCTCCCTTTAATTTCTTTAAATAATGCTTTATAGTTTTCAGTGTATAATTTTTTTCATATTCCTTGTTAAGTTTTTCCCCCAGGTTCTTTATTTTTTGTTGCAGTTATAAATAAAATTGTTTTTTTAAACTAATTTTTCTGAAATATCATTTTAATAGGATCACAATGGATTTTTGTACATTGATTTTTGTATCCTGCAACTTTACTGTATTTGCTTATTGTTTCTGATTGTTTTTTCTTTGTTTGTTTTTTGCTAGACTCTTTAGTGTTTTAAATATAAAGAATCATGTCATATGTAAAAGTCACAATTTTACTTTTTCCTTCCCAATTTGGGTGCCTCTTTCTTTCTCTTTCCTGATTGTTCTGGCTAAGATTTCTAATATTATGCTGAATAACAGTGTGAGACTGACCATCCTTGTCTTGTTCCTGCTCTCAGAAATAAAGCTTTCAGTTTTTCACCATTGCATATGATGTTAGCCGAGGGCTTATACATTGAGGTACTTTCCTTTTCTACACATTTTATTAAGAGTTTTCTGCATCTGCTGATAGGATCATATAATTTTTATCCTGTATTTTGTTAATGTAGTGTATCATATTGATCAATTAACATATGTTTAAGTATCCTTGTGCTCCTGGAATGAACCTCATTTGATTGTTACATATTATCTTTTTAATGTATCATTCTATTCAATTTGCTAGTATTTGTTTATGATTAGGTATTTGTATTCATCAGATATATTGGTCTGTAGTTTTCTTATTTTGTGTCATTTGTACCAGGCTCTGGTATCAGGGTTATGTGGCCTCATACAATGTTTTAGAAACTATTGCTTCATCTTCAAATTTTTGGAAGAATTTAAGTGATGTAGACACCAGCCAGCAGTGTCCACATCATTAGAGATGAAATAAAACATTCACACAGACTACCGAGTCTGGTGTAGGAAAAAGGACATCGTGGCTTTTCTCTCAAAGGGAGCAAAAGCTGTGGCCTCTGCCATGACAGGACTTTATTTAATTTCTGGTCTCATTACAGGATGGTTCTCATTTCTATGCACAGGTTTGCTATAGGTGGTTACCTTTTACAGACAACAAAGGAGCCAACACCCCTAATCACATCACAGAAGAAGGATATTAGCAAATGAAAAGGGAAAAGTGGTTGAGCCGGTTACACTGGTCCTTGCAAGGTTTAGTATGGATTTTAGGAAGTTACAATAAGCACTTGCTATGCCAACCCAGGGTGAGGGAGTTTTAGTAAAAAGCAAGACTCAAAGTGGCTTAGGTATATTGCAAACTTGATTTCCCTCCAGGAGAGAACCTATCTGTGGGCATGGGTACTGTGCATCTCTGAGTGGGAGCTGGGCCCAAGCCATGCAGAAGGGTCTGTAACAATTAAGAAGGACTGGTATCAAATCCCTGTTGAATGTTTGGCAGAATTTAGCAGTGAAGACACCTGGCCCTGGACATTTACTTTTTGCGAGAGTTGAAGATTGTTTAAATTTCCTCAGTA
The DNA here is from genome assembly GCA_004027475.1 of Anoura caudifer. Lineage (NCBI taxonomy): Eukaryota > Metazoa > Chordata > Mammalia > Chiroptera > Phyllostomidae > Anoura > Anoura caudifer. The sequence continues at coordinate 139,499 of PVKU01004510.1, read as the reverse complement.
TTGACCAGTCCATTTAGATTTTCCATTTCTTCATGATTCATTCTAGAAAGGTTATATAGTTTTAAGAACTTGTTAATTATTTTATGCTACTTAATGTGCTGTCATATAGTATTTCATGGCATTCTTCTATGAACCTTTGTATTTCTGTGTTTCCATTCTAAATTCTCTTTCAACTTAAATGTGTATATTTGTGTTCTTTCTCTTTTTTTCTTATTGATTCTTGCCAGAAGTAGACAATTTTATTTCTTTTCAAATAAATGATTCTTTGTTGCATTAATTTTTGTACTGTCTTTTTGTTCTCTATTTCATTTAATTCTTATGCAGTATTTAAAAAATTTACTCTTCTGTAACTTTGGGCTGCATTTTTTTCTACTTTTTCTACTGCTTTATGATGTCATATATTGGGTTTTTAGGTTGGAACTTTTCTTGTTTCTTGAGATAAGCCTGCACTGATACAAATATATCCTTTATTATCACTTTGACTGCATTCAAAGTTATTTTGAAATTTCATGTTATTACTTTGATTTTTATATTTATTTTTGTTCTCATTTTATATATTCTTTGTTTTTTTAGTAGAATGTGGTTAAATCACTACTTATTTGTGGGTTTTTTCCTGCATTCTTTTTGCAGTTGGTTTTCAATTTCAAAGTGTTGTGGTGGGAGAATGTGTTTGTTATAATTTCAATCTTCTTCAATTTGTTGAGGCTAATTTTGTGAGCAAAAGTGTGGTCTATCCTTTAGAATGATTGATATGCAAGAGGGGAGAATGTGCAATCTCATGTTCTGGTATGAATGCCTCTGTCAATGTCAGCTATATCCATTGGACCTAATGAATCATTTAAAACTGATATTTCCTTTCGGATTTTCTATTTTTATGATCTAGCCATAGTTTTGAATGGGTTATTTAGGTCCCTTACTCTAATTGTGGTGTTTTTTTTTTTTTTTTTTTTTTTTGTGGGGGGGAGGGTTCTATCTTTATTTCTCTTAATAGTTTCTTTATGTATTTTGGTGCTCCCTGATAAGATGCATATATATTGAAGTGTTATGTCTTCTTTATGCATTGTCCCTTTATTACTAAAAAAAAGTCCAAATTTGTTTATTGTTACTTCTTTTAACATTTTTTATTCTTTTTCAAGTACAGTTTTCTCCCTTTTCCCCAATCACTCCCAACCCTCCTCATCTGTTTTGAAACCCCCTTCTTATTGTTCATGTGTCCTTTATAATTGTTTCTGCAAACCTTTAACCCTTTTCCCCCCAAATCCTCACCCTTCCCCCCTCTGGTCACAGTCAGCCTGTTCTCAATTTCAATGACTTTGGCTAACTTTTGCTTCCTTGTTCATTTTGGTGATTAGGTTCCTGTTAAAGGTGAGATCATATGGTATTTGTCTTTCACCGCCTGGCTTATTTCACTTGGCAAAATGCTCTCCAATTCCACCCATGCTGTTGCAAAGGGTAGGAGTTCCTTTTTTCTTTCTGCTGCATAGAATTCCATTGTGTAAATGTACCATAGTTTTTTGATCCATTTGTTTACTGATGGGTAGGTACTTAGATTGCTTCCAGTACTTGCCTATTGTAAATTGTGCTGCTATGAACATTGGGGTGCATACATTCTTCTGGATTAGTGTTTCAGGGTTCTTAGGATATAATCCTAGCAGGGGAATTGCCAGGTCAAAAGGCAGTTCCATTGTTAGTTTTTTTTAGGAAATTTCATAGTGTTTTCCACTGCTGTTGCACCTGTCTGCAATCCCATCAACAGTGTACGAGGGTTCCCTTTTCTCCACAACCTCTCCAACACTTGTTTGTTCATTTGTTTACATGGCCATCTCAACAATGTAAGGTGGTATCTCATTGTGGTTTTAATTTGCATCTCTCCGATAGCTATCAATACTTAGCATCTTTTCATGTGTCACTTGACCCTATGTATGTCCTCCTGGGAGAAGTGTCTGTTAAAGTCCTTAGCCCATTTTTTAATTGGGTTGCTTGTCTTCTTAGTGTGGAGTCATGTGAGTTCTTTCTATATTTTGGAGATGAAACCCTTGTCTGAGGTATCATTGGCAAATATGTTTTTCCATAGTGTTGGTTCTCTTTTCATTTTAATGCTGTTTTCTTTAGCTTTGCAGAAGGTTTTTATTTTTATGAGATCTAATTTGTTTATTCTTTCCTTTATGTCCCTTGCCCTAGGGGACCTATTAGTGAATATGTTGCTGCATAGAATATCTGAGATTTTCCTGCCTATGTCCTCCTCTAGGACTTTAATGGTGTCAAGACTTACATTTCAATCTTTTATCCACTTGGAATTTATTTTTGTGTATGGTATAAGTTGGTGCTTGAGTTTCATTTCTTTCTTTTTTTTTTTTTTTTTTTTTTTTTTTTGCATGAAGCTGTCCAGCTCTCCAAACACCATTTGTTGAAGAGGCTATTTTTATTCCATTTTATGCTCTTTCCCTTTTTATTGAATATTAACTGACCTTAGAGATGGTGGTTTATTTCTGGACTCTCTGTTTTGTTCCATTGGTCTATATGTCTGTTCTTATACCAGTGTCAGGATGTTTTGATTACAGTGGCCAAAATGTATTACAGTGGCCTATAATACATTTTGATATCAGGTATTGTGATCCCTCCTACTTTGCTCTTCTTTCTCAAAATTGCTGCATCTATTCAGAGTCTTTTATAGTTCCATATACATTTTTGAAGAGTTTGTTCTATATCTGTGAAATATGCCATTGGTATTTTAATAGGTACTGTGTTGAATCTATGAGGTGCTTTCGAAAATATGGACATTTTGATGATGTTAATTATTCCAACCCATGAACATGGTTTATGTTTCCACTTGTTTGTGTCTTCCTTAATTTCTTTCTTCCATTTTTAGTAGCTTTCTAAGTACAAGTCTTTTCTCTCCTTTGTTAGGTTTATTCCTTGATATTTTATCAAATGGGATTTTTTCATGATTTCTGCTACTGATGTTTCTTTAGTGGTATAAAAACATGTTTTTGATTTTTGAATATTGACATTGTATCCTGTAGTTTTGCCAAATTTGTCTATTAGGTCAAGTAGTTTTTTGGTCAAGCCTACATGATTTACTATGTACATTCTCATGTCATCTGTAAATAATGACAGTTTTGTTTCCCCCTGTCCAATTTGGATGCCTTTTATTTCCTTTTCTTGTCTGATTGTTGTAACTAGAACTTCCAATAATATGTTGAATAGAAGTAGGGGAACTGGACAACCGTGTCTCATTCCTGATATAGTGAGACAGATTTTAATTTTTGCACATTGAGTATGATGTTTGTGTAGGTTTCTCATACATGGCCTTCATTATGTTGAGTAATGCTCTCTCTATTCCCACTTTGTTGAGTGTTTTTATCATAAATGAGTGCTGTATCTTATCATATGCTTTTCCCACATATACTGATATGATCATGTGATTTTTGTCTTTGCTTTTGTTTATGTGATGTATTACATATATTTATTTGTGAATATTGTCCCATCCTTGTATCCCTGCAATGAATGTCACTTGGTCATGGTGTATGATATTTTTAATGTATTGCTGGATGCAGTTTGCCAATATTTTGTTTAGGATTTTAGTGTCTATGTTCAGCAGTGATAGTTGCCTGAAGTTTTCTTTCTTTGTTGTGCCTTTATCTGGTTTTGGGATTAGGATCATGCTGATTTTATTACAAGGATTTGAGAGTCTTTCATCTTCTTGGATATTTTGGAATAGTCTGTGAAAGATATGGGTTAGTTCTTCCTTAAATGCTTTTTAGAATTCAACAAAATCAACAAGCCTATAAGCAGGCTCATCAAGAATAAAATAGATAAGACCCAAATAAACATAATCAGAAATGAAAGAGGAGAGATTACAACTGACACCACAGAAATACAAAGGATTGTAAGAAATTACTATGCAGGATTGTATGCCAAGAAATTTGAAAACCTAGGTGAAATGGAAAAATTTCTAGAAAAATGTAATCTTCCAAACTGAATGAAGAAGAAGCAGAAAGCCTGAACAGATCAATAATAATTGATGAAATTGAAGCAGTAATCAAAAAGTTTCCAACACACAAAATGCATGGACCAGACACTTTCACAGGAGAAATATATAAAGCATTTAAAGAAAAGCTAACCCTTATTCTTCACAGAATATTCCAAAAAAATCCAAGAAGATGGAAGACTCCACAATTCTTTTTATGAATCAAGCATAACCCTAATTCCAAAACTGTGGGGAGGGACTCTGCCCACAGGGCCCCCCCAGCCACCCCAGATGAGAATAATTCTACCAAGACATGATCTGCTTGGGGAGGAAAGGTGGCTGATAATTCAAAGGAGAAGGGCCAAGAGCCTTTTCCTCAGTGGGCTTTTATTAGATTCATTTTGCACAGGAATATAGGTAAATCTCTCTAATTATTGTCAGGCAGTAATGATCAAACAGTAGATTACATACAATGAACTATGAGGGCCTATGCTGAGTCAAGGTTTGTTGGCTAAAGGGCTACAAAACATTGGGAAACAAACTCATTTTGCTCCAACCCTTACCATTTAATTGAGAGCATTCTTAGCAAAGCAGTTTTCACAGGATTTTATACATTCTTTCTTAAGTCTGATCACCCAGGGAACCTGCCTTTTCCAGCACAGGGCTGCACCACCCTCTATCATTGTTTCAGGCTTAAGTCAGGCAGGGGAGGTAAGGCAGCCAAGAGATTAGGAGACTTCTTGCAGACAGAATGAGGACTCAGGCTATGTCAAATCTGAGGGACAAGGGTCCATCACCCCCTTTTGCTGTAGACCCCAAAGTCCTTTCCTCTTGCCCCATGATTGTGCCTATCTTAGATTGTTCCCCCTTTGTGGAAACTTATCTGTCATTGGTTAACCAATCAAGCATTGGGGGCCAGTTATAGATGAAGTGAAAGGAGCATAAGTAGCGCTCCTGCCAGGGAGATAAGGTTTTTCTCCTTAGTGGCTTATGGTCAGAAGATTGCTCACTCAGCCTTAGCCATGTAGGGGTTATAGCTTCTGAAACCAGGCAGGGCAGTTCCCAGCACAAAACCAGATAAAGATACAACAAATAAAGAAAACTTAAGGCAAATATCGCTCATGAACATAGACACTAAAATCCTTAACAAAATATTGGCAAACAGTATCCAGCAATACATTAAATAGATCATACACCAGGACCAAGTGACATTCATCCCAGGGATGCAAGGATGGAACAACATTCACAAATCAACAAATGTAATATATCACATAAACAAAAGCAAAGACAAAATTCACATGATCATATGAATATACATGGAAAAAGCATTCAATAAGGTATAGCACACATTTATAATAAAAACACTCAGCAAAGTGGGAATAGAGTGAGCATTCCTCCACATAATAAAGGCCATATATAAGAGACCTACCATGAACATCATACTCAATGAACAAAAACTAAAATTTGTCTCATTAAGATCAGGAACAAGACAAGGTTGTTCACTTTCACCACTCCTAATCAACGTATTATTGGAAGTCCTAGCTACAACAATCTGACAAGAAAAAGAAATAAAAGGCATTCAAATTGGAAAAGGGGAAGCAAAACTGTCATTGTTTGCAGATGATATGATAGTGTACATAGAAAACCCTATAGATTTGATCAAAAAACTACTTGACCTAATAAATGAATTTGGTAAGACAGTGGGATACAAAGTCAATAGAAATCTAAGGTATTTTTGTACACCAACAGTGAAATGTCAGAAACAGAAGTTAGGAAAAAATGCTGTTTGATATATGAACAAGGAAAATAAATTTCTAGGAAGGAACATAACCAAGTTGGTAAATGACCTATACTCAGAAAAGTACACAACACTGAAGAAAGAAATTAAGGAAGACAGGAACAAATGAAAGCATATGCTGTGTTCATGGATCAGAAGAATTAACACCATCAAAATGTCCCTACTACCCAGAGCAATTTATAGATTCAATGCAATCCCTATTAAAGTACCAAAGGCATACTTCACTGATATAGAACAAACACTTGAAAAATTTATATGGAACCATAAACAACCCTGAATAGCTGCTGCAGTTTTAAGAAAGAAGAGCAAAGTAAAAGGAATCACAATACCTGATATCAAAATGTATTACAAGGCTACTATAATCAGAACAGCCTGGTACTGGTATAAGAACACACGCGTAGACCAATAGAACAAAATAGAGAACCCAGTATAAACGCAAGTTTCTATGGTTGATTAATATTTGACAAAGGGGACAGCAGTGTAAAATGGAGCAAAGATAGCCTCTTCAACAAATGGTTTTGGGAGAACTGGACAGCTACTTGCAAAAAGATGAGACTCTACCACTAACTTACACCTCACACAAAAGTAAATTCAAAGTGGATAAAAGATTGAAATATAAGTCTTGACACCATTAAAGTCCTAGAGGAGAACATAGGCAGGAAAATCTCAGATATTCTATGCAACAATATTTATCCTTATATGTCCCCTAAAGCAAAGGACATAAAGGAAAGAATAAAAAAAATGGGATCTCATCAAAATAAAAAGCTTCTGCACAGCTAAAGAAAACAGCATTAAAATGAAAAGAGAACCAACCCTACAGGAATACATATTTGCCAATGATGTCTCAGACAAGGGTTTGATCTCTAAAATATATAAAGAACTCACAGGACTCCACTCTAAGAAGACAAGCAACCCAATTAAAATGGGCTAAGGGCTTGAACAGACACTTCTCCATGAAGGACATACAGAAGGTCCCAAGACATATGAAAGGATGCTCAGTATCACCAGCCATCACAGAGATACAAATTAAAACCACAATGAGATACCACTTCACACCGGTCAGAATGGCCATCATAAACAAACAACAAACAAGAAATGTTGGATAGGTTGTGGAGAAAAGGGAACCCTATTGCACTGTTGTTTGGATTGCAGACTTGTGCAACCAATAGAAAATGGTATGGAATTTCTTTAGAAAACTAAAGGTGGAAATGCCTTTTGATCCAGGAATTCCCCTGCTAGGATTATATCCTAAGAACCCTAAACACCAATCCAAAATAACTTAAACACCCCAATGTTCATAGCAGCTCAATTTACAATAGCCAAGTGCTGGAAGCAACACAAGTGTCCATCAGTAAATGAATGGATCAAAAAGCTGTGGTACATCTGCACAATGAAATTCTACCCAACAGAAAGAAAGAAGGAGCTCCTATGCTTTGCAACAGCATGGATGGAACTGGATAGTATTATGTTTAGTGAAATAAGCCAGGTGATGAAAGACAAATACTATGTGATCTCACCAATAACAGGAACCTAATCAACAAAATGAGCAAGCAGGCAAAGTATAGCCAAAGACATTGAAACTTACAACAAGCTGACAGTGATCACACGGGAGAGGGGAGGGATAAAGGGGAAAAGGGAGAAGGAAAAATTACAAAGGACATATGGACAACAACAAGTGGCAGTGGAAATGGGGGAGGGAGGCAGGGAGGTCTGGGGTGGTGGGGAGGGGTAGTGGAAGGTAGAAAACTGTACATGGAAAACAATAAAAAATGGGAAAAATCTCTCAGAAAAAAAATTAAATAAAGTACCAACCCATAGAGAAGAGATAAGAGATTCTTTGGATATGGATTGTGTTAACTGTGATATTTCATTCAATGAAATATCACATTGGATGTGATATTTTTTTCCTAAACACTTCTCAGAAAGGGTGGAAAAAAGATAAGACTCTTTTTAGGGGTGAGGAAGGATTGTGAGTTGGATCCAGAAAACAGTGAGCTTGTGGTAGGTCAGATTATGAGGTAAAGTGAGAATAAGGGTTAGAAAATAGGTGTAGTGTGTGAGAGAATAGAATTCACCACCACAGTAATAAAGTTCAGAAAACAGTGAAGTGAGCTAAGATTCAAGAGGGGTGCTGTGTAGTATTTACAATTGTGTGGAACAGCAATTATTTACAATAGTAATGGAAGAACAATCATATGACAGAATCTTTGTGATTTGAATAACAAGAATAGGAAGTACAGGACCTAGAGTAATGTGCTATTGGAACACAAGTGAAGTGAAAGGCAGAAAATTAAAAATACACTATGAAAGAGAGAACATGGGAATCCAGTCAAATAATGCAATTTATCAAACTAAATGAGAAAGAGTAAACAGAAATAAGAGAAATACAAAATACTAGTAAAATAAAATATGTAAGAATAATGAAAAATTATAATGATACAAATATACAATAACTTGCAAGTTTTCTGGAGTAGCAAAGTGAAATTTGCCTCACTGTCTCAGTTGTTGGGATGACCCCACTTTGGGTCTAACTCTCGTCTTTTCATAGCTCCAAGTTTTATTGTCTCACTTATGGGGAAAAAATGAAGGAAGAAAGGAGGAAGGAATTTAAAAAGAAAGGAAGGAAGAATGAATAAAAAAAGAAGGAAGGAAAGGAAGGAAGAGGGGATTTTAAAAAAAGCATTCCGCTGACTTTAAACTGGTCAAGCCAGTTCTTCTGGTCTTCCTGGCTGCAGCAAGCAGAGGAGGATTTGATTTCCCTTTTCTCCCTTCCTGATCTGCACTCTTCCACTCTTTGCAGTTGCCCAGCCTGCAGCCTATTTCCCCAGTTTGCTGTGGGGCCCACAGTGCCCTTCTGTACCCAGCCTATGGGTGCAGAGTCCCCCCCGTTGTGCTGTCCTTGAGTTGCACCAGTTAGGGGCAACTCACACACCACCTTCTAGCTCTTTGTTATCCTAGATGCTAGGGATTCTCACACCCCTTCAGGGTAGTTCAACCCTCCACTGAGTTAAGTCTTTCTGGGGATTGCTGACTCCCTGAGCCCTACAGTTCTCTGCCTTCCTCTCAGAGAGCCAGTTGGCCCTGCAGGGCCCTGGGCACAAGGCCTTGATGGGAGGTGCCCTTGGGCAGCAGTGTCAGGCACTCTCTGTGCCAGAGCTGCAGGCTGGTCCCCAGCACTTGGTTTCACTACTGGGGTGGGATGGGCCTTGGGATGAGGTGCACACTGTCCCTAAGGTTTCAGGTATGAACTCAAGGCCAGGTCAGGGGTAGGGGCACAGGAGGTGGGAGCAGCTGCTGCAGGAGAATTCCCTAAACGGCCTCTGAGTGCCTCTTTTTTCTCTTTTCCTTTGTGAAAAATTTCTCCTATTTGAGCCTGCTGCTCCAAACCAGTGCCTGGACTCTCATACAGCCCCACTCTCCAATCAGACCAGGGACTGACCCAGTCAGGGTTGGTGATTGCCCAACTCTTCCCAGCCAGCGTCCATAGTCTCAGGTTTTGAATATCTCTGCTGTGTGTTTGCCACTTTGTCCTTATTCCCCTCCTGCAACTTCAAGCATCCAGGTTTCTCCTGGTGCTGCTCAAACCTTGTTTTGCAGGGGAAGGAGCCCCTAACCTGGCTCTCTCCCAAGAATCCTGGGGCAGAGGAGGCAGACTCTCGGCCTGGGGCTGCAGACCCCCTGGTCCCCACGCTAGTTCCAGGGACCATATTGCCCTGAAGCACTCTCCTTACCATCTGATTTTTCAATGTCCTCTACAATTTTTGGTCTCCAGTCTTCATATATGCTGGAATAACATTGGCTGTTCACTCTGTTCCTCAGAAGATCAGCTAGGTGTTTCACTCATGTGCAGGGGGAAGTGGACTCCACTTCCACCTACCTATCACCACCATCTTCTTTCCTCTTGTTACTTTTTTATCTTGAAATTTGTTTTGTCACATATAAGGACTGCTGGACCTGCTTTATCTAGGTGCCATTTGCTTTGAGAATTACTTCTTATCCTTTTCCTTTATGTCTATATTTGCCCTTATAGCTGACATGTGTCTCCTGAAGGCATCATATGGTTGCATTTTGTTTTTTGAACCATTACTCTGTACCTTCTTATTAGTGAATTAATTCCTTTACATTTAGAGTGTGATTATTGATACATGAGGATTTCTATAGCTATTTTATATTTTATTTTCTGGGGGCTCTGTGTTTCCATTGTTTCATTTTTCTTGTGTTTTGTTTTCATTTTGTGGTATTCTATTACTCTTTCCCCTTTTTTCCTCTTTTTTCATATTATGTGTCTAAGTTGGAAATTTTCTGTATGGTTTTCATTAAGTTATACAAAAGAAAGTTACATATATACAGTTGTCCATTTTCTTTTGAGTGCATCTTATCTCCATTTCCCCTTGCAAATTTAGACCTTCACCCCTCCCCATTTTGTTTTTGTCACACTTGAGGTTTGTGTGCCTAGTTATCAAGTCAGAGTCACATTTGTTATTAAATTAACCATACAAATTGCTTCATCAACTAAGAACAGTCATGTACTACCACTTATAGAATTGAGAAAGACCTAATAACCTCTCCATCCATTTTGTGTCCTATTACTATATGTTTTGTACTAGAAATGTAACCATGCATCTCATTTATTTATTAATATTGCATGTTTACAGTTAAGGAAGCAGAGATAATTTAAGCAATGTTCTGAAAATAACTCAGCTAGTAAGTGGCAGAGCCAGGATACGAACTCAGGGGTCTTTGTCTCCATGACTGTGCTTATAATCCTTAAATAGTTAAATTACTTTGATATATATACCTATATATACCTATTACCTATTTCATTACCTATTTACATAACTGTATGGATTAATTAATATTAATATATTAATTCTAAGAAGTATTTTGTCACTAATTTTCTTGAATACCTAAGAATATATTTTAGGTATCTTGGAATAATTATTCATGGCTCATGTTCATTAAATTTTCAAGGGAGAGGCATTTTTACAGCCATTTACCATTCTTGAACAGCACATGTTCACCACCCATTCTAGCTATATGAATGTTTTAAAGCCTAAATAATTTTACTTTCTTATTTTAGCCACTACTTGGTTTTAATTTTGAAAAATAATTTTTTGATCCATTATTATACACAGTTTGAATTGTCTAGTAAGTTGTAATATATTTATAAAGTTACACTTTTAAAAAATATGTGCTATGGGTTTCTCTTTTTATTGATTTATTTTTTACTTTATTTTTATTGCTGACACTATTACAGTGTCACTATTACACTATTACACTATTATACTATTACAGATGTCCCCATGCCCCCACCTCCCTCTTCACCCACTTCCACCCTGCCCTCATCCCCCTTTCCCTCTGGTCATCACCACACTGTTGTTTGTGTCCATTGGTTAATATTTTTTTCTTTGGTTAATTCCTTCACCTTCCTTCATTCAATTTCCCATCCCTTCTGACAGATTTTAGTTTGTTCCATGTATCCATGTCTGTTTTTTGTTTTTTTACTAATCACCTCTCCAACATATTTTGATTTATTTGAGTTGAAGATAAATTTAAAAAAATATCTTGATCATGGTTAACATTTCAAACAGTACAGAAGACTTTAAACTGAAATGAAAGAGTCCTTTTTCCCCTACAACCATCAACCTCTGTGTTTAGAGATAACTGCTGCTAATAGTATCTTTGGTCTTTTCAGGAATTTTCCGTGTGCATATATGTGCACACTGTTTTTAACTTAGCCACTTATCTTGGTTTTCTTTTCATTTCAACACATACAATGCCACTTTAACCTTTTTAATGTCTATAAAATCATTCTAATATATGTACTATTATTTATCCAGTTTCTTATTGACGGATATTTCTAGAGTTTAAAAAATATATCTTATATCCTTTGGTCTGGTGGCTAAGTTGGTTGCAACATCATCTCATAAACCAAAAGGATGTTGGTTCAATTTCCAGTCAGGGCACATACCAGGATTGCAGGTTTGATCCCTGGTTGGGGCATGTATGGGAGAAAATAGATCAATGTTTCTCTCTCACATTACTGTTTCTCTTTTTTCTTTCCCTTCCTTTCTCTCTAAAATCAATAAACATATCCTTAGGTAAGAATTTAAAAAAATACAAAAAGTTAAATTAATAATAAAATTCTCTTATGAATTTATCTACATTTATCTCTGCGTACCTATTCCATACCAATAGGACACATTTGTAGCTGGGTCATTCTGGGTGAAAGCATGTTTAAATGTTTTTATAGGCTTTTACTCAATTGTTGTCCCCAACGTCTTTTTATATGAATACACAATATAGAATCTAAACAGGCTGCTCACATTTTAAAACTCATATTAAACTGCAAGATGTGAATAACTTCACTTTTGTGAATACAAAATGGAAATTTGCCAAGTGTAAATATTTTATTCTACATAAATATTTCACTCCTGGGCAAGTCTTCCCATGGCTCACATATTCAAATCAATAACACATTTCTTTTGTATGTTTTCCATGGCTTAATTAAAACACATGCTAATGTTTAACATATTTGACTATTTGCTATAATCCTTGACTCACACTATTTCTTCCACTTTGACAAATATAACCAGAAACATTGAAATAAAGAACAAGCTGATAGTAACCAGAGGGGATGATGGAGAGGGATAATGGAGAAAAATAGGGAAAAGACCATTAAGGAACATGTATAAAGGACATGTGGACAAAGGCAAAGAGGTAGGTTTGAGGGTGGGAGGTGGGAACAGGTAGGGAGTGGGGCATGGTGGGGAAAAATAGAGACAACTGTACTTGAACAACAATAATAATAAGTAAAATTAAGTAAATACATAAATAAAAATAATTTTTTACACACACACAAAAAGAATATTCATCTCACTTCAACCCTTCAACCCTTCATATTGATGTCTTACTTGACCCTATTAGTTTATTTCAAATAATACCTTCCTCATGTAAACAATGTTTTCTTCCTCTGAGCTCCCAGCACTTCTAGTTAACATTATATGTTCCTGATAAATGGTAGCTACTATTATTATTAGGCAGTGAATATTTTCATTTCCATAAAAGTTCTTATTTTCTTCTGTTTTGCTTGTCTGCTCCAATGGATTGGTTTAGCTGAAACTACGTATTTAACATTGTGATACTACTTTTATTTTCTTTTAAAATAAATGGACTGAGATTATACTTTTAACAACTGAATAAAATATTTTCATTCTTAAGTTTCAGATTTTCTAACACAGAAAAATGTCTCTGGAAATCAGCTCACAAACACATGCAACTTTGAAAACAAGAGTTAAATCTGAAACATACTGGTGAGAGTAACACAAGTGTTATCATATTAAAGGTCTTTAGAGGCAAGCTGGCATAGTTCACATGCCAACAAACCTATTTATAGAGCTGACTCCTTCTTGTAATGTCAACTGTAACATTATACTTATTTTAGCCTTCATATCTCAAATATCAGCCTGTACTAGTTGTACAGTTCTCCCTTACTTGATATCAGAGAGTCCAGAGGAGCCTTCCATGGAGCCTTCTGAAGAACCTAGTCAAATTAACAAAGATAACTTTTTAGAAGTTCCTAACTTGTCTGATTCTCTTTCTGAGGATGAAGAAGTTAAAGCTACCTTCAAACCTGGTTTCTCCCCTCAACCTAGTAGACGAGGTTCTGATTCTTCCGAAGATATGTACCTGGACATTCCATCTTCAGGTGGGAGAAGAGTTTCATTTGCTGACACCTATGGATTAAATCTAGTATCTGTCAAAGAATTTCATTGCTGGGATTTACCAAGTGTTTTAACCAATTTTGACTTGAGGAAGGACATTTTCCACCCAGAAGAATATGTTTTATCTCCACTATTTGACTTACCTTCTTCAAAAGATCTTATGCAACAACTTCAAGAACAGAAAGCAATACTGGAGTCAGCTGAGTATCTTCCTGGATCTACAAGTATGAAAGGCATTATTCGAGTCTTAAATATTTCTTTTGAGAAGTTAGTATATGTGAGAATGTCCTTAGATGATTGGCAGACACATTATGACATATTAGCAGAATATGTCCCAAATTCATGTGATGGTGAAACGGATCAGTTCTCCTTTAAGATTTCATTGGTTCCTCCTTACCAAAAAGATGGCAGTAAAGTTCAGTTTTGTATACGTTATGAAACTTCTGTTGGTACATTTTGGTCAAATAATAATGGCACAAATTATATATTGGTTTGTCAAAAGAAAGAACAAGAGCTGAAGCCTGTAAAACCTTGGGAAGACCTTGCTAATAGACAAATAAAAGGCTGTTTAAAGGTAAAATCAAGGTAAGAATATATCTTACATTCTTTATTCTACAATCTTAAAGTTTTCTTTTGCCATTGTTTATTTCATGTAGTGTTAAGAGATAGCCATTCTGTTTAAAATAACAAGGTAAACAGTATTCAAATAGCACTGTGTTATCTCTTCTCCAAATATAAGAAAAAATTTCATATAATGTCAGATGAAAGAGAGAGTGTAATATATATATTGCTTGCCTAATGAGATATAGATTGCTTAAGTTCAACCCATGGAATCTAGATTCTTAATATGTAAAACTATTTAGCTTGTCATTTAAATCATATTTTTGAGCATTTAAAAAAATCTTTACTATACTTCAAAACATTTCTGAAAAACATAAAACTGTGTTTCAATGTGCCTACAGCTAAGAAACTTCTGGACTTCCCCTAAAATCTGCAACAAATTTTGTGTTTGGAGTGATACATGTTAAGTTAAATCATAAAAGCTATGACTTTAATGATAAACTGAGAGAAAGATATAACCACATGAGTGATGTCTGAATTACTCATAAAACTTCATAATGCAATTATAACCAAATGTAACATGAAGCATAAAGGGGTATAATTTAGTAAAAGTAAGTGGATCAGAATAAAAGAAATACCTAACTAGAAATAAAAATATGCAGCCTTATAGATTAGCGATTTGAGCTATAACCCCTTATTAGTAACCTTGTTCTCCTGTTACTACGCAAAAAAAAAAAATAGAAAACTGGCATTCAGTTCTCTTTATTGTAGAGTTGACTAATTTTCATGACACTTGGTTAATAGATAAAACATCTACTGCAGAGTGTCCCAATAGAAAGTTCACAGCACTCTACCAGTCACAGTCAAATATTTGATTATTCTCTAGACTGTTCAAACTGTCATTAGACCCAAAGACTGTAGTAAGTGAATCAGAAATAGTATAATATAATGAAAAGGGAGCTGTATTAGGGATCAAGACACCCAGATTATAACACAATTAAATAAATACCAAAGAAATAATATTGAGAAATTCAAACTTTTTATATATTAATGCCTGATCTAAATACATAATTTTAATGCATTAATAAATTACACATAATATAGATGGAAGAAATTCAACCATATAAAATATTTCTACTTTTATTATTCTTCAAAGTCATTTAAAAATCAGCTTACTCAACTTTGTGAATTTTGCTAAGTTTGTTAGTCCAAAGAAAACTTTTTCAGATTTTAACTGATACTATTAAGAGAGCAAATATAATCATAATCTCTACATGTGCTAAAATAATAATTTAGACATTTATGTAATTACTCAGGAACATGATAGTTATACAGATAAAATAAGTTTAACAGTATTTAACAAAATATTTATATACATACATGTATGCATATTTCATTCCAAATGAGCTTATCATCATGATATCTATTAAACATGCTGCAAGTTGTTCTATATGTTAGAGGATAGCAAAATCTGGAAAAGGCACAACCTTATTATCAAAAACTCATAAAAGAAGCATTGTTTGATTTAGGATTTTTGTGCAAATTAAATAAGCTGTTTTATTTTATTTTAAAGCATATTTTATTGATTATACTATTACAGTTTTCCTAAATTTTTCTCCCTTTTCTCCCCCCCCCATCCCTTCATCACCCAGCCCTTTAACATTCCCTACCCTTTCATTTACGCGCATGGGTTGTACATATAAGTTCTTTTGGTTCTCCCTCTCATACAAAATTCTTAACCTCTCCCTGTCTATTTTGTGCTTACCTATTATGCTTCTTATTGCTTGTTCCTTCCCCCCATTATCCCTCTCCCCACTCTAGCTGATAACACTCCATGTTATCTCCATTTCTGTGATTCTATTCCTGTTCAAGTTGTTTGGTTACCTTTTGTTTTTTTAGGTACAATTGTTGATAATTGTGAGTTTGTTGTCATTTTACTATTCATGGTTTTTGATCTTCTATGCCTTATATAAGTCTCTTTAACATTTCATATTATAAGGGCTTGGTGATGATGAACTCCTTTACCTTGACCTTATCTGGGAAGCACTTTATCTGCCCTTCCATCTTAAATGATAGCTTTGCTGGGTAGATTAATCTTGGATATAGGTCCTTGCCTATCATGACTGAGTACTTCTTGCCAGTCTTTTCTTGCCTGTAAGGTTTCTTTTGAGAAAACAACTGAAAGACTTATGAGGACTCCTTTGGAGGTAATTGTGTCCTTTTCTCTCCCTGCTTTTAAGATTCTCTCCTTATCTTTAATCTTGGTTAACTTAATTATGATATGCCTTGGGGTGTTACTCCTTGCACCCAAATTCTCTGGGACTCTCTGAGCTTTCTGGACTTCCTGGAAGTCTATTTCTTTTGACAGATTGGGGAAGTTTTCCTTCATTATTTGTTCAGATACATTTTCAATTTCTTGTTCTTCCTCTACTCCTTCTGGCATCTCTATGATTCAGATATTGGAGCATTTAAAGTTGTCCCAGAGGTTTCTCAGCCTCTCCTCATTTTTTTGAATTCTTGTTTCTTCATTTTGTTCTGGTTGGATGCTTATTTCTTTCTTTTGTTCCACATCATTGATTTGAGTCCCAGTTTCCTTCCCTTCACTGTTGGTTCCCTGTATATTTTTTTTTAATTCACTTTGTATAGCCTTCATTTCTTCCTTCATTTTGTGACTGAACTAAACCATTTCTACAAGCATCCTGATTAGCAGTGTTTTGAACTCTGTATCAGGTAGGTTATCTATGCCTTTGTTGCTTAGTTCATTTTCTGGAGTTTTTATCTGTATTTTCATTTGGGCCATATTTGTTTATCTCAGCATATTTGTTACACTGTAAGGGGCGGAGCCTTAGGTATTTATCAGGGAAGGGGAACCCTCTTTGCTTCATTATGCTGCTATCTTTGGGAAAGGGGTCAGAGAGGGAACAATGCCACTTGCTCAGCTATCACCCCACTCCATCACTTCCCTCACTTTCCACAAGATGATTGTACCCTTTCAGGTGCTGTTTCCCAGGTGAGTAGGTTTCTGTACATTCTAGGACTATGTGAGCCTCTCCAACAGACTCTTCTGTAAGAATGGGAGTTTCTCCTGCTGCCACAACCCCTACAGATTTTTACAGCCATAGATTTTGAATCTTTAGTTATCCACACTGAAACCTTGGGTTTCATGGTCTGTCTCACTCCCCATTTGCTCCTCCTGGCTTATCCACATGTGAGTGTGGGATAGCCTGCTCTCCCAGCTCCCACCTCACCTGCTGGTCTTCAGCCATGCTATGCATCCTCTCTGCCCTCCCAAAAGGGTAGAGACAATCTGGATGAATGTTTCTTTAACTCCTTGGTTGTTGCACTTCCATGCAGTTTGATTTTCTGGCAGTTCTGGTTGTTTTTAAATTGGTTGTTATCCTTCTTTTGTTTGTTCAAGGAAAAGAAGTGTTTCTATCTATTTTTCCATCTTGGTAGGAATCCTACTAGGTCTTGTCTTCAGGTACCAGAAGCATTCCCTACTGCAGAAGATCAGACAGCAGACTACATTGCTGTTTCAATTGTAGAGGGGAAAATCTAGGTTGCAGGTTTAATGCCCTGGTTGGCGCACATGTGGGAGGCAGCAAATTATTGCTTCTCTCTTTTATCAGTGCCTCTCTCTCTCTCTGTCAACTGGAAGTCTTAATCCTCCTGTTCACATAGCTGCAGTGGCCTCCTATCAGGGCCATTTTCAAGTTCAGCTGGCCATCCTCCAACTCTCAGCACCTGCAACTGGACCTGAGTTCTCTGATGGCTACCACAGCTAAATGTTCAGTTTTAAAATTACAAGCAGTGCATGCTGAATTATGGCACAGATAGGGGATTCTTTTGATAAACCAAACTTTTGTTTGATATTAAGAACCAAGTGTGCAACTGATAGGCCTAAGTCATATATTATATAATTTTCTGGTCTAAGATATGTATAGCTATGTACAAGGTAGGGCAAGAGTAGTTGTTTGTATGGAAAATAATAAAATAATAAATAATAGAACTCTGCTTTTCATACTCACTACTGTAAACTAACTTTTGTCTCACCCTGTGTGTGTGTGTGTATATATATATATATATATATATATCCATAAATCCATTTGTATTCAGAAGAGTAAACATTAGATTCATAGCAGACATCATTCAAGTTTTAATATTGCTTTGGGTAATAATCTGAAAAGAATTAAACCACAAAATAGTCTAGAGGTCTGTAAAGTTTCCCAATGAGCTATAAAAAAGTGGAAAAAAATCTCTCCTTCAAAACCACAAATACACTTTCTGTACTTCTATAACTTAAAAATCACTAACATAATTCAAACCACATTTTGAAAAAAGGCATTTACCTCTGGAGGAGGACTTTTATGCTGAGTTTCAGTCCAACATGAATTTTTACATCTGATTTATATAGCACTCAAAATGGAGTGTATAAAGGAAATCCTGACAGCTACTTAGAGCAGCATGTACTATTATAGAATATTTATACAACTTTTCCATGACATAATTTATATATAATGGAGTTTGAAATATTCTCAAAACCCACACAAGAGAGCATGGTCGAATTTCTAAATGAATATTACAGTTGGATTTCACTGTGAAGAATTCTGTTAGGGAAAAATTACACAACTTATTAGTGCTATTTTACAAAACGTGTACTTGGCTAAAATAAAAATGAACTAATATTTATTTGATAAATGTTATAGCCTTCAAAATATCTTCCCCTCCTAAAGAGTTATAAAATCTAAATTGGTCTTTTTTGAGCACTTCCACTCTTAATTTGGGGATCAATTATTCCCAAAGATAATACAAAAGGGAAATGTATGTGAATTTTAGCTTTATACATGCAAGCAGATTGTTATTAATGTATAATATAAGTCAGAGTTAAAATAAAAATAAAGTTGTCCTAATGTACATCTAACATGAATTCCTCTTAATACCAAAGTTAATTTGCTATTGAGGTCTTGGAGATTGCATATTCTGTGAATGTCAATAATTTCTTCTAATAAGTTCAGAATGAACTGTTGGAACACATTTAGTAAGGTAGGATTTCAGTTAAGTCAGTCACCTTAGGCAATATGTTTTTTTCGACAGAGATTGTTTTCAGATCAGAGATTGCAAATCTCCACATTAATGCAGTTGCTTATTTTTTGATGTTGGTTAATCTATCTACTTTGGATAAAAAGAATATCTATAGGGAGAGAAAAGTTTGTAGCTTATAGATGTGTGACTGAGAGCAACCCAAAGGTATTTAATTGTGCCAATAAGGCATGCATCATGAGATACTTGATAAGTGTTATCACATATATGGCACAGGGGTATGTGCTAGCAAACTAAGAGATTTCTGATCTACATCGCATGGGCTTTATTTCAAAAGTAAATAACATTAATATAATTTACATAAAATATACATAGATAAATAGGCTAAAAGTGGCATAGAAAAGCAGTATAACCTCTAATTTAAAATTATGGGCTTCTAAGCCAAATATTTGTGGTTTGGAGTCCAAGCTGCATCACATGCTAGCTGTGTGATCTTGAGCAAGTTAAACTTTGTTTCCTCATTTGTTAATTAGGAATAATAATAGTACTATCTCATAGGAGTTTTTGTCTGTGCATCTACATGAGATAATACATATAAACTTTTGACATGAAGCCTGGCACAAGGTAATTTATCAGTTAATATTAATGGCTGTAAAAAAGAAAAGACAAGAGCAAATCTAGCTCTAAGTGGATGTGCAAAACCCTAAAAAGGCTTAAGCTGCCCCAAAGTTCCTTACCTCTTTCCTTTCAGAGTTTCTAAATTTTCAGATTATGAGAGCCATTTCTTTGTCTCTTGCAGGACTTTAATAAATAGACAAAACTAATTGAACTGCAAATTTTCTGAGATATGTGTCATCTTATAGCCAGAACATTTTAAAGTTGGAAGAGATTTTAATGACTATTAATATTTCTATATTTAATAGATGAAACTGTGGATGACCAGATTGGAAAGGTTGAAAAGGCATTAACATTGCCATTGAAAAGACAGGTGCATTAATTCCAGTAAATGTATACTTAATAGCAATGTGGCCATGGACATATCACTTAACTTTTCAAAGACTCAATTTACTCTTCTGTAAATGGTGTAACAGTGTTTGATATTGTGATGGTTAAGGTAAAATGAGATTATAGTTTTAAAGTTTTCAGTACAGTGTTGGGCATATATAGGGAAAAGGCCTCACAGGATGAAAACCGAGAAGAGGAGAGAGAGAACACACCAAAACTAAGCTGAGATTCTTTGGGTATACAATGGAAGCCATGGATAAAAAGGAAATAAGAAATACTTACATTACATTTAGAGCTTCCTAAAATATGTGGTCTGTAACTGATCTTGTGTATTGGGTAAGGGAGTATACCTTTTCAATATCTTTTTTTTTCCCCATCAGCTGCTAAATATATGTTCCCAACAATTGGGAACATAGACTAACTTCATCTGGTTTTGTATTTCAGTAAGTTCAACCAATATATTATTTTAAACAAAGAAACAACATGACATAGGTGTTGGATGGTATTTCTAATTTGGCCAGGTGAATGCAATAACTTTCTGAAAAATTTTAATGCCAAAGGAGAAAATTAATTAGTGGTCAATTTTTGTACCTGAGGAATAGAACTGGGCGCATTCAAGAACTGGAAAGAGAGAAATATTTCTAAGGTATGATTTTATGATTATAGAGTGTTTACCTTTCAGGGTGGCAAAATCATTAACATGAAGCCAAGAAAAGCATTGGAAAATGGAGCATAAGATACCGTCATGTTGCCATGTTCCAGTCAGTGCTATTGGATTGTGAGACTTCCTTAATTTATACCCACAGTATAATCTGGGATCCTGGAAGTAGTCCAAATAGGTATAAATAGCTCCAGGAGGCCATAAGAATGTAATGTATTTCATAGCTAACTTGTTTGGAGTCCACACTAATTGTGGAGGGACTTCTCTCAAGACCACATGGAAACATAAAACACAGCTGCAAATGAACTGTCAAGAGGACTATTTGGAGCCAAAGAGTTTGGGGTTTCCTTGGAGACCTACCAAGGCTTTATGTTTTCCCAGCTTAGTGGAAATTTGTACTGTTTGGCCTAGACTTTCCTTAGAGTAATTTTGAACCTTTTCTGAGAGAAGAAAAGGGCTTCATCATTAAGGGTTTCTCTCAATCTCTAGCTGAAGAGAAATGCTATGGATAGCATGTCTCACATGGATCCTCTGGGATCTCTCTGAACCTAACTCCCCACCCAGAGCCCATCTGCAGCCTGTAAAAAAATGGAACAGGGCTCAAGAATTCTGAACCAATAAAGCTCCAGACCAAAAAAAAAAAAAAGAGGATTGTGAAGTAGGACAAGTAGGACATAATTTTCATTTTCTTCTCTTTCTGCTGATTGTTGGCTCTTCTCTTTTCCAAGTTTTTATTCCAACACCTCAGTGGGAATAAAGTAAGTGAAGTGACCTAAAGGGGACACAGTTGAGGTGGGCCTAATTACCCAGTGCTGTGTCAGGCTTAAAAAATCACTACTATGACACCACACTTATGTGTGTCAAAATATGTGTGCATGTTTTTATATGTGGATGAACACAGGCATATATGACACATACACACACATGTGCACACAAAATTCCCCCTCTTTAAATGCAGACAATTTAGGATGTCAGAGATGTCAGGTGCTATCACTGTCTTACACCCGATTAAGGTCAGTTGCTCAAATCGGCTTTGACTTTTTATTGAGACCACAGAAATGGATAATTTTAGAGCAAAGAGCACTATGAGGTTTCAGGCAGATTTGAGTACACAGTTATGGTAATGACTCTATAGAAGCCTGAGAGTGAGGAGTGTGTCTCTGTGTCTGTGTATTTGAGAGGAAAGTGGACTCCAAAACAATGAAGCATAATAGAAATAGCCCAGGCTTTAAAGTGGGACAGATTTGGACTTTCATTCTAATTAATTTTTGTATAAACTTGGATAAATTATATTTTGTATCCATTTTACTCAGGAGTGAAATAGGGATAATAATTTATACTTACAGGAACTGGGAAAGAAGGGGAAGGGTCATCAAGGAACAGATATAAAAGCCAAGTGGACAAAACTAAAGGTGGATAGAATCAAGAGTGGGAGGTGGGGATGGGTGAGGAGGGGAGAGGGGGGGTAGGAAAAATGTAAAAAAAACTGTACTTGAATGAAAATTTAAAAAAGAATTGTTGTAAGAAATACATTCACTAACATGCATCTTCCAAATACCAGCACTTTGTAGATACTCATAATGGCATAAGTGATAAATTATACATTAAAAATCTTGTGTCTGGTGATATTAATGCCTGAAATTAATGGAGAAATTCTTGTTTTTCTTAATATCATTCCTCCTACCAAGGCCTAGCATGAAATTAATAGTTTTTAAATTAGTTATGTTATGGGTTCAGTAAGCTTTTAGTCACTAACCAGGAAATCTAAATATTTATGGTGTTGTTTCCATGGGGAAAAATATTTTTAAAATCTAGCAACTTTTGGGTTACAAAATATTTTGATATATCACCTGTTCATAAGTTGGACACTAGCTGCCTTTAAAAAATGAAATACACATATTTTTATTAAAGTAGTTATTCTTAAGATGGTTCTTTTGGACTAAATAACTGAGCTGGTTGTATACAATTTTGCCTTATCATACCAGCATATCTATGAATAGAAGATAAAATTGAATTTTATACAATATTTTCCTCTAAGAAAATATATTATACACTATTACATTTTGAGAATTCCTTTGTTTTAAAGCATTCTCTGTACCTGACCACTATATAAAAAAGAAAAAGCCCTTGAAAACATCTCTCAAATCTTTTCGCATTATAATTCTGCTTCTCTAATAGTTTCACTTGGTAACTGGCATGGTAGAGTTATTAACTGGTTTTGAAACCTTCATCATACTGACCTGATGTTTAAAGAATTTATGACAAATAGAAATAAATTGCTAAATTGTTCTACTGCATTGCATAGTGAGAGACTAATTATACTTTAAACAGAACTGCCTTATAAAAATTTTCCCCCATTAAATTACTCTGAGAATTATCTGAGTGTATTGTACAGTAGTGCTATTCAAGTTACAATTAGAAGTATAATTCTACCATCATAAGTAATGATTGTCCTATATGTAGCTGTGGATTTTTTAAACCAAATTTCATACTTTATTCAAATTTCCTTAGTTTTTAAATAATATCTCTTTTCTGTTCCAGGATTTCAGCCAAGATACCACATTACTAAAATTTACCATTTCTCCTTAGGTTACTCTTAGCTATGACAATTTATTTTTAAATTTTCTTAAACTTTTATTGTTATTTTATTAGAGTTGTCCCAATATTACCCCCTTTGCCCTCCTCTGCCCAGCCCATTTTCTACTCCCCCAGACAATTCTCACACATTTGACCACATCCTTGTGTTATTTATGCATGTTCTTTGACTCATCCCTTCTTCTTTCTCCCCTTATTATCCTCCTCTCTGGTCACTGCCAATCTGTTCCATATTTCCATGCCTCTGGTTCTATTTTTCTCATTAGTTTACTTTTTTATTAGATTCCTCTTAGTAGGTGAGACCATGTGGTATTTGTCTTTCAATGCCTGGCTTATTTCACTTAGGATAATATTCTCCAGTACCATCCAGGCTGCCACAATACATAGGAGTTCTTTCTTCCTTTCTGTTGTATAGTATTCCATTGTGTAAAGGTACCACAGTTTTTGTTCCACTCATTTAGTCATGGGCACTTAGGCTGTTTTCAGTATTTGGATATTGTAAATAGCACTGCTATGAACACAGGGGAGCATAAGGTCATTTGAATTGGTATTTCAGGATTCTTAGGGTAAATTCACAGCAGTGGAATCCTTGGGTTGAAAAAAGACTTCCATTTCTAGTTTCTAACAGAAATTCCATACTGTTTTCCACTGTGACTGCACCAGTCTGCATTCCCACCAATAGTGCATCAGGGTTCCATTGTCTCTGCATTCTTGCCAGAACATGTTGTTTGTTGATTTATTAATGCTGGTCATTCCTCATTGTGGTTTTAATTTGCATCTCTCTGACCGCTAGTAATGTTGAGCACCTTTTCATATGTCTATGGACCATCTATATGACCCCTTGGAGAGGTTCCTTTGCTCATTTTTTAATTGGATTGTTTGTTTTCATGGTATTGAATCATATGATTTCTTTATATATTTTGGATATCAAACCTGTGTCTGATATGTCATTGGCCAATATATTCTCCCATATGGTCAGTTCCCTTTTCCTTTTGATGATGGTTTCCTTAGCCATACAGAAACTCTTTAATTTGATGCAGTCCCACTTTTTCCTTTATTCCTTTGGACCAAGGGCAAAAATATTTACTACATGAAATTACTGAAATTTTACTGCCTAGAGTTTTCCTCTAGGACTTTTATGGTGTTATGACTTATATTTAAGTTTTTTTAAATCCATTTTGAGTTTATTCTGGTATATGGTATAAGATGGTGGTCTAGTTTAACACTTTTTGGCATGTACCAGTCCAGTTCTCTCAATGCCATTTATTGAAGAAGCTATTTTTACTCCATTGTATGCTCATACCCCCTTTGTCAAATAAAAATTGACCATAGAGACATAAGTTTAATTGTGGACCTCTATTCTGTCCCCTTGATCTATGTGTCTGTTCTTATGCCAGCATCAGACTGTTTTGATTACAGGGACCTTGTAGGATAGTTTGATATCTGGTACTGTGATCCCTCCTCTTTGTTCTTTTTCTATCAGTATTGCTGAGTCTATATGGAGTCTTTTTTGGTTCAATATAAATTTTTGAAATATTTGTTCTAGGTCTGCAAAATATGCCATTGACATTTCAATAGAAATTATGTTGACTCTATAGATTGCTTTGGGTACTGTGGACATTTTAGTGATATTAATTCTTGCAATCCATGAACATGGTATATGCTTCCATTTATTTGTAGTTTCCTTAATTTCATTAGTCAGCATTTTATAGTTACCTGAATACAGATCTTTTACTTCCTTGGTTAAATTTATCCTTAGGTACTTTATTTTTCTTGTGGTGATAGTAATTAGGGTTTTTCCCCTAGTTTCTCTTCTGCAATTTCATTGTTGGTACAATAATTTGAAAATCAATAAACATAATACACCACATAAACAAAATGAAGAAAAATAATATGATCATATCAATAGATGCTAAAAAAGCATTTGAGAAAACCTAGCACCCATTTATGATAAAAACACTCAGCTAAGTGGGTATAGAGGGAGCATATCTTAACATAGTATGGCCATATACAAGAAAACTACAGCTAATATCATATTCAATGGGCAAACACTAAAGCTTTCTGCTCAGGATCAGGAATAAAACAAAGGCATCTGCTTTCACCACTTTTATTGAACATAGTACTGGAAGTTCTAGCCATGACAGTGAGACAAGAAAAAATATAAAGGGTATCCAAATTGGAAAGGGGGAAGTAAAACTGTCATTCTTAGATGTATGATAGTGTACATAGAAAACTCTATAGTTTCAAAAAAAATGAAAAAAAAAAAACCTATTTGACCTAATAAGAAAATTTGACAAATTAGTGGAATACAAAGTCAATGTTCAGAAATCAAGAGCAATTTTGGAGCTGTGCATTTAAATTTTACTTATCCTTTTTTAAATGTGTACTGGTCAAAATGATCAAATTATTTGCCCAATTTTATTTGTAAAGCATGCCAAATAGTAGATGCTTTTCCTAATTATCTGAAACAGATTTTAGAGCCCATTTAATTATTTGGTTCATTTACTTTTTATCTTGATGAGTTTGATTAAAAGTTTGTTGATTTTGTTTATATTTTCAAAGAACCAGCTCTTGGATTCATTGATCTTTTGTATTGTTTTTTTCTTTAACTCTACTTCATTTATTTCTGCTCTTAATTATTAACTTTCTTCTACTCACATCAGACCTTTATTCTTGTTCCATTTCAAGTTCCTTTTTTAATCATGAAATTAGATAATTTATTTGAGCTTTTTCTGGTTTATGAGATAGGGCTGTTGGGCTATGAATTTTCCTCTTAGGATTGCTTTCCATGTGTCCTATCTTAATATGTGTATTTTTCAGTGTGCTTCTCCTGATTGATTTCTAGTTTCATAACACTGTGGACAGAGAAGATGCTTGATATCTTCCACGGAGACTTGTTTAGTGTCCTAGCATGTGGTTTGTTCTAGAAAATGTTCCATGTACAGTTATAAAGTATGCATATTTTGCTTCTTTGGGGTGAAATGCTCAGAAGATATCAATTAAATCCATTGATCTAGTGTGCTGTTCAAGGCCACTCTCTCCTTGCTGATTTTCTGCCAGGAAAATTTATCCATTGAAGTCAATGGAGTTTTAAAATCCCCAACTATGACTGTATTTCTGTGGATCTGTCCCTTTTTGTCCATCAAGATTTGTTTTGTTGCCCTGGCTGTTATGTCTCAGTGGATTGAGTGCTGCCCTACTAACCAAAGGGTAGCTGGATTGACTCCCAGTCAGGACACATACCTGAGTTGCTGCCCAGGCCCCCAGTTAAGGGCACATGAGAGACAACCACACATTGATGTTTCTCTCCAAC
This sequence comes from Anoura caudifer, assembly GCA_004027475.1. NCBI lineage: Eukaryota > Metazoa > Chordata > Mammalia > Chiroptera > Phyllostomidae > Anoura > Anoura caudifer. The sequence goes on along the minus strand of PVKU01004510.1, from coordinate 112,832 downwards.
TCTTTCTCCCTCCCTTCCCCTCTCTAAAAAATAAATAAATAAAGTCTTTAAATTAAACAAGAACTATATTTGCTTTGCATATTTAAGTGCTACTATGTTGGATGTGTAAGTGTTTAGTAGGGTTATATCCTCTTGTTGGATTGTCCCCTTTATCATTTTGTAGTGTTCCTATTTTTCTTACTATTGCCTTGCTTTTAAAGTCTGTTTTTTCAGATATAAGTACTTCTACCTCAGCATGTTTTCTTTTCCATTTTTATCAATTATCTTTTTCTATTCCTTTTATTTTAGTCTGTGTGTGTCTTTTCATATGAGATGGATTTCTTGGAAGCAGTGTACATATGGATCATGATTTTTTTAATCCATTAAGCTACTCTCTAACTTTTGGTTGGAACATTTAAACCATTTACATTTCAGGTGATTATTAACAGACACATATGTAGTGCTATTTTTTGTTATACAGTTTTCCTCTGCTTTTTTCTTTCTCTTTTACATCTTCTTCAAGTAAGCACTTTAATATTTATTACAGTATTGGTTTCATGTTAGGATGGTGACCAGAGGGGAAGAGGGGAGGGAATTTTAGGAGAAAAGGGTGAAGGGTTTGCAAGAGTGATTATAGAGGACACATGAATAATAACTGGGGGGGTGGCGTGGAGGTGGGAGGGAGGTGGGAAGGGCTGGGAGGTTGGGTCAGGTGGGAGGAAAAGTCAGAAAAGTGTACTTAAACAATTAAAAATGTAAATTAATTAATTAATTAATTATTAATCTTAAGAAAATGAATAAAGAAACCATGAAGAAAAAAAATTTAAACAAAATTCCTTTCACATTTTCTTGTCTGGGAAGCTCCTTATTTATCCTTCAATTATAAATGGTAGCCTTGCTGGGAAAAGTAGCCTTGGTTTTAGGTCCTTGCTTTTCATCACCTTGAATACTTCATGCCACTGCCTTCTGGACTGAAATGTTTCTGTTGAGTAATCAGATGACAGTCTAATCGGTTCTCCTTTGTAGGTAACAACCTGCTCTTCTCTTGTAGCTGTTAGGATTCTCTACTTATCTTTAAGCCTTGTCACTTTAATTATGATGTGTCTCGGTGATGTGTCTCTTCGGGTCCAACTTGTTTAGCACTCTATGAGCTTTCTGGACTGGTACAACACTTTCCTTCACAAGATTAGAGAAATTTTCAGTGATTGTTTCTTCGAACAAGTTCTCAACCCCTTGCTCACTCTCTTCTCCTTCTGGTATTCCCATGAGGTGGATATTGTTATGCTTCATGTTTTCCAAGATGTTTCTCAAGTTCTTCTCATTTCTTTTAATTATTTTTTTCTTTTTGCTGCTCTGCCTGGTTTTTTTTCTACCTTGTCTCCCAAAACATTAATTCAATCCTCTGCTTCATCTGACCTACTATTTTTTCCTTCCAATGTATTATTTATCTCAGATGTTGCATTCTTTATTTCTGATTGATCCCTTTTTATGGTTTCTATGTCTTTTTACATTATTTGAATATCATTATAATCATTACTTTAAACTCTATCTGATGAATAGCTTACTTCCATTTCATCTAGCACTTCTGGAAAATTCTCTTGTTCTTTCATCTGTGTTTTGTTTCTTTGTCTTCCCATTTTGGCTGCTTCTTTGAATTTTCCACCTTAGATGTTAAACTGATCAGTTGTTAATCTAGTCAATTTGTAACCAGCAGTCAGGCTTAAATAGCACAGGGTAAGGCAGAGTAATTCCTAGGGGTGGAGCTTTTTCTTCCCCTCAGGCTGTTACCCTTCAGAGTGGAGTGTTCTGCATGAGAGAGATGGCTCCTGCAATGTGGGGAATGACCCAGCATAAGGATCCTAGTGGCTGTTCTTTTAGTTCTCTCCTCATAGACACCAACACCAGACTTTCCTCAAGCTCTCTTGTCCACTCTGCCCTCTCTTTTTTTGGCACATGGGGCAAGTGGCTACAAATGAAATTTTGTACTTTTCCAGATGTCTCTCCTTGGTTGGCAGAACCTCTGCTGCTTTTCACAGCTGGATGTTCTCTAGTTTCCTTTCTGTCTCTGTTGCTGTAGGATAGAGAGTCAAGCTTGGTGTTTGGACCCAACACTTCCTAGGCTGCTAAAATATCCCTATGGCACTTTAGCTGCCACCTATGGGAACCCAGTCTGCCTTTTTACATCTCTTCCACACTATCAGTCACGTTGTGCTGAAATATTTTCTACTGTCCATGGTTGTAAGGATTCTTCTCTCTATCTAGTGTGCAGTTGGTTATTCAAGATGATTTCTTTACAATTTAGTTGTAATTCTATATTGGTCCTGGGAGGAAGTCAGTGTAGCTTTCACTTACTCCTCCACAATCTTGGATCCTTATTCTCTTTTCCAAAGATTTCTTAACAATTTTTATTGAAATATATTGTTATAGGACATACCATCTAATTTTATCATTTGCTTTCAGGAAGAATGATTCTTAAAACTATTTGTTCTTTTTTTACTCTGACTTTTACTTGAATTAACTGTTGGAGTCTGTTATCTCTACATTTTAAAATTTAGCAAAAGTATATTGTTTCTGTCACTGATTATTATTTTCTATGTTGAATAGCCACTACAGATTTATTTTTAGACCTTTACTTTGAGGTACTAAGTAGTAAACTAATAAATTAGTTTGTGGTATTTTAATGAAAAAATCAGAGAAGAAAAAACTGAAAAGCAACTAGATTCTCTTAAGGAATGAATTTTATCATTACAAGAACTTTGCTTTACCAGCGGTAATGTATCAAGGAGCCATCAATAGGTTAATAACAGACTACCTATACAACTCTCTCTCTCTTTGGCTACTGTACCTATTATGAAAGCCAGAAAAAAGAAAACTAATTTTTATAAAATTATGAAACTAAATTATTAAAAAAGTTCACTTAGTTTCTGTCAATCTTACATAAGACAATAGCAGTATTAGAATTTTTAAAAGCCTCTTAGACATATAAAATAATTAAAATATTAGTTACACTATTTTCGATAGAAAATTTTTAAATAAATTGTTTCTAGGAATGTTATTGTATAAGTAAGGCACTGAAAAGAAATCTTGGTTAGATTTGTAAAAATCAATTGTTATATAAATCAGCTGAAATTTAAATTTCTTATAAGTGTATACTTTTGTAGAAAGGTTAATACTGTGTTTACAGGCAAAATTCATTTGAATATATATTAAATTTCTTGACTTGTGTGTATGTGTGTAAAATTTTAACTAACAGCTATTTGTTCTGGTCAATGAATATGTGCAGAGGGCTGGTATCACAAATCCAGTTGATAATTTATTTAGTAAATTGAACATAGATGGTACTATACATTTAAATTATTGGGAGCAGTATACATTCAAAACATCTACATTCAAATTATCCTTGATGCATTGCTTTTTTAGTGGAAAAATACACACATGTATGCATTAGCTTTGTTTAAACCTTATCTTATGTGTGTGCATTTAATAAATATAAAGGCACTTTTCAGTTCATTTTTTTCTAGTATGTTACATTTTCTGTTAGTGATATTAAAAGCTAGCTTTGACAAACTAAGTTTTTATACCATGCTAGCTATGTGAACACATAAGATATTTGTTTCTAAATCTTATAGAACTCTTGTCATTCAATAGGACCCCACTCCAATCTTTGACTTATCTATATTTTGGGACTTGCTTTTGCCCTTTCATTTCTTTGTCATACTCTCTTATATTAACAGTATTTCTGGGAATATTTTCCCACAAAGTAGCTACCCTGGGTAGCAAAAAAAGAAAATCTTTAAATGAAAGGACTGCTATTTGCCACATTTGCATCCATTGAAATTTATTTATAGGCAATAAAATTAATATTTAGCAAAAGACTTAACCTTTATCAGATGATCAGATTTTTTTTTTCCTGTATGGAAGGAAGATATAGCCCTCTATATTTCTTTAGTTAGAATATTTGCATTGGTGGCATTTACAAAATGGTGACCTTTTCCTGTACTAGTGTTTTTTCCTATATTTTCCTTTTTTATTGAAATTATTAGGGTGACACTGGTTAACAAAATTTAACAGACTCCTCAATTTTAAAATACCTTACATGTGTGCTATTGTCCCAAGTGGATTTCAAGTTCCTTGAGGTCAATCATGATATATTAATCTAAAAATCATTCCCCTCACTAGGCAGCAAAAGACAAATACCATATGATCTCACCCATAAGTGGAACCTAGTTAACAAAACAAACAAATGAGTAAAAGAGAAATGGAAATAAGGAACAGACTGATAGTGACCAGAGGAGAGGGAAGAGAGTGATAACAGTGGGAAAAAAGAGAAGGGTCTAGTCAAGCAACATGTTTAAAGACCCATGGTAATGAACAACAATGTGGGGATTGACTAAGGGAGCAGAGGTGGGCAGGGCAGGGGAGAGCAACAGGGAAATAATTGTGACAACTGTAATTGAACAACAATTTTAAAAAGCATTCCCCTCAATGACCAACACAGTGTATTGCACATAAAAAGCTCTGGAAAATATTAAAGGCAACTGGTTTTCTCACTGATAAGTTTCAGGCCTGGTAAAATACAAAAGTACCTCTGAATTATCAGAGAATGGATTATGCTTATCATAGTTTTTTGAAGTGAACTCTTATTTATTTTTATTTATTTTTTTATTGTCAGCATTATTACAGATATCTCCCTTTTGCCACTCTTTCCCCCGTCCATCAAGGTCCCCCTTTCCTGGCCTTCACCACATTCTTATCTATGTCCATGGGCTTTGCATATATTTGCATATATGTATATAAATATGTATATATGCATATATATTCATTCTTTGGCTAATCTCTTCCATTCCCTCCAACCCCCTCTGAGGTCTATTAGTCTTTTTCATGTGTCCATGCCCCCGGTTTTATTCTGTTCATCACTATACTTTGTTCATTAGATTCCACATATGAATGAGATCATATGGTACATGTCTTTCTCTCCCAGGCTTATTTCACTCAGCATAATGTTCTCCTAGCTCATCTATGTTGCTGCAAAGGCTAAGAGTTCCTTCTTTTTTATAGATATGGAGTATTCCATTGTGTAAATGTACAGCATCTTTTTTATCCACTCATATACCGATGGGCACTTGGACTGTTTCCAGACCTTGGCTATTGTAAATAATGCTGCTATGAACACAGGAGTGCATGTATTCTTTCTGATTAGTGTTTTGGGATTCTTAGGATATATTTCCCCAAAGTGGGATCACCTAATAATGAGTGCTTTTGTTGTTTTCACAGTCTAAAAATAAGATGCTTTCTGGACATCTTCATCTGGATATCCAGGTGGCAAATTAATTCCCCTACAGTGCCAAAGGAAAGTTACATTTCTCTTCCAATGTTAATTCTACTTCTTTTATTCTATATTTACTTTAGAATTAATCATCTCTGTTGTCATAAAAATAAGAAACTCCAACATAATAACTGGTTTACCTTTTGCCAATTCATTAATTTTACACTCCTATGGCTGTGGAGGTAATGGCTATTCATTTGATTTAAAATAAAAATTACTTAAAATTAAGAATAGAGTAGAATATACAACATTATATTAGATAAGAAGAGCAGATAGATGCACAAAGTTCCAGCCAAGCTGGAGGCATAGGTAGAAACCCTTTGCTTCCTCTCACAACCAAAAGAAGGATAAAAACCAATCTAAAACTAATAAACAACCAGAAGCACCAGAAAAATCAGACTGCATGGAACTATGACAACCAAGGAATTAAAGAAAAAATGAACCAGAACAACCAGATCGGTAAGGTGGACCCTGTGGGGTGAGCTACTCAGAAAAACCACGGTGAGGTACCTGAGTGGTGGGGCTGACTGCTGAGCTCAGCAGAGCTGCATGGAGGGATTGACTTAAAGGGGAAACTGAGACTCAGAGCTGATGGTGGGCTGCAGCTGGGGTTGCCTCAGTGGGAGATACTTCCAATTTGACTCAAGAGTGTGTTGGAAAGTGTGCTAGAGATGAGGAGATGAGCTCCATTGCTCCCTCTCTGGCCCCTCCCCACAGACAGCACAGCAAAGAGGGTTGACATGCCTGGACGAATACCTAAGGCCCCACCCCTTACAACTTATCAGGTGCACCAAGACAAAGAAATATGGCCCAAATGAAAGAGCACAGCACAACCTCATAACTAAGTGATGAGGACATTACCAACCTAACCGGTGGATAATTTAAAGCCCTGGGAACCACAATTCTCACAGAACTGATTGAGCTTGGTTGAAAAATGAAAGAACAAATGAAAGATACTCAAAATGAAATAAAGCAAAGTATTCAGGGAGCCAACATTGCCATGAAGGAAACCAGAATCCAAAGCAAGTATTGGGAACAAAAGGAAGAAATAAACATCTAACTGGATCAGAACGAAGAAACAAGAATAAAAAAAAAAAATGAAGAGAGGCTGAGGACTCTCTGGGACAACATGAAATGTCCCAATATCTGAATTATAGGCATGCCAGAAGGAGAAGAGCAATAGAAAGAAATTGGAAACTTATTTGAACAAATAGTGAAGGAAAACTTCCCCAATCTGGCAAAGGAAATAGATTTCCAGGAAGTCCAGGAGGCCCAGAGAATCCCAAAGAAATTGGAGCCAAAGAGGAACACACTGATGCACATCATCATTAAGTTACCCAAGATTAAAGACAAAGAGAAAATCCTAAAAGCAGCAAGAGAAAAGGAGACAGTTACCTACAAAGGAATTCCCATAAGGCTATCAGCTGATTTCTCAAAAGAAACCTTACAGGCAAGAATGGACTGAAAAGAAGTACTTGAAGTCATGAAAGGCAAGGACCTACATCTAAGATTACTGTATCCAGCAAAGCTTTCACTTAGAATGGAAGGGCAGGTAAAGTGCTTCCTAGATAAGATCAAGTTAAAGGAGTTCATCATCAGTAAGCCCTTAGTATATGAAACGTTAAAGGGACTTATCTAAGAAAAAAAGATAAAAAATATGAACAGTAAAATGACAACAAACTCACATCTATCAATAAATGAACCTAAAAGGAAGGAAAAACAATGGAAACAAAAACTAAGCAAACAGCCAGAACAGGAACAGAATCAGAGAAATGGACATCACACAGAGGGAGTTCAGTGGGGATGGGAAAGGGAGGAATAGGGCATAAAAGGTACAGGGAAGGAGAAGCATAATTTGTAGACATAAAATAGAAGGGGAAAGATAGGAAATGGTATAGGAAACAGAGGGCTCAAAGAACTTATATGTACAACCCATGAACATGAACTAAGGAGAGGGATGCTGGATGGTTGGCGGGGGGCAGGGTGAAAGGGGGATAAAGTGGGAAAATTGGGAAAACTGTAATAGCATAATCAATTAAAATACTTTTAAAAAAGAGCAGATAAAAGGGTGATTTTCTTTTGATTCACCATACATTTGTCATGTAAATTGACTCAAAATTAAATAAAAAATTGAAAATATTAACCTTGTTAACATCTTGCAGACAGTCTAATTTAGATGTTACTTTCAATGATCAAGGTATTACTGAAAGAGGAGGGTAACTGGGGAAAAAAGGTAAAGGGCCAAGTCAAGGAACATGTATAAAGGACCCACGGACATGGATAACGGGGTGAGGGTTGGCTGTGGGAGCTGCGTGTGGGGGTCAGGGGTGGGACTGGAGTGAATAAGGGGAAATTTTGGGAAAACTGAATAATTAGCAATAAAAATAAGCATAAATTAATATAGTCTACTATAGGACACTTTCATTATTGTATTTCCTCCTTTTCTATGTCTTCTAAGGAGATGATTCATTGAGTTGCTAAAATTTTACTTTCAGTAATGTCAGGCAATCTTAATATCTCACATAAAGGAAATATGCATTGCTTGGCCTTTGGCATCTTTTATGCTACAGTTCAGACTAGTGGGACCAGAATCAGAAAAAAATCCAATAGGCTGCATAAAGAAGACCAAAGGTAGATACTACATGTCCACTAATTAGAACGGAGTCATTCATTCTTTGTTCTTGCCAGGGCCAGGACCATGGCCAGTGATCCTGTTAGTCCAGCAGCTCATGTAAGGTTCACAAATTCTGGCACCAGTGGATTTGGACCTGGTTGTCTTGTGACTTCTTATATTATTTTATGGCTTCCCATTTACCTCTAACAGATTCCTTCTTTGTTCCTAAACACTGTTAAGTTGCGTACCACTGTTTTCTCTGCCTTTACTTTGAAATCTTGGTCTTACCATACATGAAACCTAACAACAAAAACAAAGGAAAGCAATGCAATACATCTAAAGGTTTAACCTTAAAACCTCTAGAAAGGTAGTGTGATCAATCTCCAACAGTCTATTGAATACTACTTAAAAATTTTTTGATAGAGTTTTAGATTTTAAAAAAAACTGAGAAGAATATGAAGACTGCCCATATTCCTGTATACAAAAGTTTTGAAATTACATAAAAGAGGGGTCCAGTTGCACTGATTCTTATAAGCAACATCTTTTACTATTGAAAACTTTAAGCAGTGATTAACTTTATAGTTTGCAGTTCACTGCCTATTTTGCATATATAAAATACATTTAAAATGTTTGTAACTATATTAAAAACTTCAAATAGACAAAGCACTAGTATAAAATATTATAATTCTTTTAAAAACTTTTAAAGTTATTTTATGACACATTTTAAGAAATAACATAAGTTATTATAGAATTTATATGGTAAAAATAATAATATATTGTTTAATATAACTTTTAAATTACCACTCTCAACTAATATGTCATAGTTTTCACTAAGACTTTTGCTATAATTTTCCTAATATACTAAATAAGTTCATTGAACAAAACCTAAAGTGTCTACCTAAAGCATGTGTGTATTATAAGGTACATAATGCATGACATTCACAAATAATTATATTTCCCTTTTTCAGGAAATTTTCAATGAAATTAACTGAAAATTAACGTTTGATCATTTACATTTGTCTTTTTTAATTAATTTTCAATATGTGGATACGTTCCCAGTAGAAATGACACTTGTGAGACTGAATTAAATATTTTCTGAGGAAAGTTTAGCTGTTGACTAAGCAGTCTACAGACTATTTGTTTAGTATAGTTTACTAGTCTGTGATAAATTATTATCTCTGAGGAAATTAACTTTTGGAAATCCTTTTCAAAATTATGCCGGCATGATTTTAAGGATCAACTGTGTGTCAGTGTGTGTTCCTCTAATTCTTGGTAAATTCTTTGGCTACTTATGTCAATTTGGACCAAATATCTTTATTCTCCTAATTTCGTATCTAAGGATCTGTAACACTTGTGAGAATTTACCTGCAAAACCAGGTAAGAATTTCATCCCATATATGGACTGTAACCTATTGATAACTTTTATCCTATGTTTTTTATTGAGTTAGTTTGGTTTCTTTTATTTAGAAATGTGTGATTATATAAACTTATAAAATGTATGTTTTAATTATTTTTACTGTTTACTAAGTGATATGAAATTATCTTTCATTAGGTTAATTTTATATATTATAGTAAGCAAAGCCAATTCAATTTCACATAAGAAGAAATTTTGGCAAAAGAGATTTATTTGATCAAGTGCAGGCAACGTGAGGAGAGTTTGTGACTTAAGGTTTCTGTTACCTGTGGCTCTAATCAACAGCAATTTAAAAAGCCAGTTATTCATAAAGAACATATGGAGTTCTTATGTAGAACCCTTCTAGGTAGTTTCTATCTTCAAGCATTAATTTGGTTGAGACAATATTTATACAGATAAGAAGTTTGTGTGTACTCAGTATGTGCCAAATGGAATGGCATATATTCAGAGAAAAACATAGTAGTTAAAGAACAATAGCTACTATAGAAATGATTGTACTGCAGGCTACTTTGATTAGGAACAGCATCAAAAGTAATTGAACTTGACCTTGAAATGGTAAAACTAGGGTAGGTGTAGAAGATGACAGGAAAGAATTTATGTAGAGTAAAAAATACTTTTGGAAATGGCAGCAAAAGGACAAGTTGGAGCTTCTGTTAGTCAGAGTACCTTGAATGGAAAGAAATGTGGGACTCAAACTTAAAAAACAAAGCTGAAAAGAATTGTACCATCTTTCTAGGCTAAGAATTTTCAACTTTAGTTTCTATGTTCAAGGGGATAGCAGTATTTTAGTTTACTAATCCACAAACAGTATGCAGTGTAAATTAGAGTTCAGAAAAAAGTGAAATCAGGTTGACTGTAATTGTAAATGTAGAATATAACTTCCCTAATATTTTTTCTCTTCAGATGTTTTCCATTATAGATTAAATGATCTTGTCTATGTTCATAACCATTTTTTAAAATTACTACTCTACATGTTGAAATTCTTAAAACATTTATCAATAATAAATGTTGATAAATATTTTACCAACTATAAATATTGATAAAAATTTAATAAATAAGAAATAATTCTCATTATCAATATTAATTATTGAGTTTCTCTATAGGTGAGTTTAACATAAATCAGTAACTATGAATTATGACACAGAATATATATCTTTAATTTACATATACATACATATTCCATGGGTGATTCATTTGACTAAATTTATCATACTTCTAAAAGAATTTATTTTTGGAATTAATTTTGACCTCAATTTTTCCTTAAAAGTATTATGGTTTATATTTTAATTTAGTAAAAAATGTTACCCCAAGTATTTTAACCTTTATCCTCTTGGATGTATGGAAATTACACTAATATGTTTTCCTCTATAACAATCTTGACTTCAAGATTGAGAAGGCATGGATTTTGTTTAACATGAAATAAAAATAATCATACCGGTTACCAAGCTCTTATAATCTCTTTAGTTTGTGCATCGATGGGGAGTAAAAAAAATCAATAACTGGAAGAAATAATATGTTATCTTTATACCTACAACAAATATTTATTGAAGGCATATTACATGTCAGACAATCCTTGTCCTCATGTAACATGTATTCTAATGGGAAAACCAGTAGGTAATAAACATAACGAATAAATATATAAGAAGATAATACATGCAATTGAAAAGATAAAATGCAGAGCAGCATAATAAGAATACAGAGTAAATATTATACTTCACTGAGAAAGTTATAATTGAATGGATATTCAAAGACAGTCAGTCATGAAGAAATCTGGAGACAGGAGTTTCATGCTGAGTAAAGCAACCAGTACAAATGCATTAAGCAAGTTCAAGTGATAGACTTCCCATTCTGTTTGCACTGGGTTCTCTTGCTCTTTAGGTCTCTTATAGACTCATGGGCTTATTTTCTGTAGGACAAGTCACTACAATCAGGGTCTCTGAGAGAAAGGGAGAGTGCAAGAGAAACATAAATGAAACATGCAATTACCAGTTTGTCTTTGGCATCAATCTTTTTAGAGTTCCCTTCTCTTTTCTCTGGTTGTTTTCTGGCTGCACAGATCCGCATATCTTATCTTTTATATTCATCTTTTCCATTGATGGATCCACTTGCAATATTGTTTCAGCGAGGGTAGAGTTGTGTTTCAGTTCACCTAATTAAAGAAAATAATCCATATTTGAGTTATCATAAAAAGTGCTAAATCTATCTATCATTATTTTTATTTTCAAAATGTTTGATTATCTCAAATATAGACTACTGGTATTACACACATCAGGTAAGTTTATGTACATTAATATTTGTGGTGGGAGTAAGACTTCTGGTCAAGATGGCAGCATATGTAAACACAATTCACCTCCTTTTACAACCACATCAAAATTCCAACTAAACTACAGAACGACCATCACTCAGAATGATCAGAAATGTAGTTGAATGGAAGTCTGACAACTACCAGTCCATCCAGACTGATAGGAGGGACAGAGTTGGAGAATACACTGGTCCCATATTCACATGTGGTGGATAAAAATTCTGGACAGATATATTGGGAGCGAAGAGTCCCAGCCCCACAGCAGGGTTACAGTGCCAGAAATATAACGTAACTTCTGGCTGCAAAAAGCAACAGGAATTGAGTTGGTAGAAGAAACTGTTGGAGTCTCAAGCAGTTCCTCTTAAAAAAAAAAAAAAAACCCACACAGTTGTCTCCATTTCCTTCCACCACTCCCCTCCAACCCCAGCCATACCCACTCCCCACCCCTGATCCCTCTTTGGTTTTGTCCATGTGTTCTTTGTACATGTTCCTGAAAACTCTTCCCTCCTTTCCCCCCATCATCCCCTTCCACCTTCCCTCTGGTTACTGTCAGTTTGTTCTTTATTTCAATGTCTCTTGCTATATTTTGTTTTCTTGTTTGTTTTGTTGATTAGGTTCCACTTATAGGTGAGATCATATAGTATTTGTCTTTAACCTCCTAGCTTATTTCATTTAGCATAATGCTATGCAGATTCATATGTACTTGAACAACAATTGAAAGTAAAAATAAATAGATAAATAAAAAAGCCAGAAAAATATCATATGATCTCACCTTTAACAGGAACTTAATCAACAAAACAAGCAAACAAGTATAATATAACCAAAGACACTGAAATTGAAAAGAGGCTGATAGTCACCAGAGGGGAGAGGGGAGGGAATTTCAGGGGGAAAAGGGAAGGGTTTGGGGCAACAAGCATAAAGGACACATGTACAAAAACTAAAGGGGTGGAAATGGGAGGGAGGTGGGGAGGGTTGGGGCAGTGGGCTGGAATGGGAGTAAAAGACAGAAAACTGTACAAGAACAACAATTAAAATACAAAAAATTAAAATTAAAAAAAGGCAAGAAAAACAAACTTCTCCTTAAAGTCACCACAAACTACCCAAAATGAAATTTGAAATATTTAAATATTACTGCTTAAAAATTAATAAAGATATATAATTTTAAAAAACTCAGACACACACACTTACTCAGACTTACTCTGCCTGAGCTCCAGCACTAGGGTAGCAGCTTCAAAGGCACTAGTAGCATACAGGGAGGAGCTGAAGTGTCTGGCATCAAGGCAAGAGTTGGGGACAGCTTTTTCCTGGGCAGAAAAGTAGGCAGAGGCCATTGTACCTTTTCTGAATCCCCCCTAAAAGAGCCACAGAACTGGCAGGTGGGTGCCATATCTGAGACTCCATCAATATTGCTAATACCATTTGTCCTGTTCTGGAGATCACCAGAGACTTTGTCCTACCCAACTTACATGCCCACCCAAGTTGTTATATCAATGACTGGTCTTGGCTCATACTTCACAACTTCTTAAATACTTACAAATAAGCAACAGCCAGTCTCAGTGAGCCCCTAGCTCTGTACCTAATGCTAAGCGGACTCAGGCCCAGCAGTAGCAGCAGTCAATCTAGATTCACAGCTTGGCTTTGCCTGGCATCTCCAAGCCAAGGACAAGTAGCAGCCATCTCAGATTGCTTTATAGCTCAGGCAGGGTGGCATTTGGCAGAATGGATTCTGAAATTGGCCTGTACCACCCAGAAATACTAGAGCCTGCACACCCAGTGGACAGCTGCAGACTATGCTGGAGCACCGCCACCATGCCACTGCACAGCTGATCCTCCACAGAGGATGGAAGTTGGTGGTCAGCGCTCAGAACCAGTCCTTATAGCTGACTAGCCTGGATAAATCCCTCCAATTAACCTGCCAACAGCAACCAAAGCTCAACTATGAAAGAAGTGTGTACTCAGTTCACATGAAGGGCATACATCAAGTACCCAGGTGGGTGATAGCAGAGGCTCTGCCACTGGATCCTACAGGAAACCTACTATATTATGCCACGTTACCAAGACAGGGAGTAATAGCAGCTCTACCTAATACACAGAAACAAAGACAGAGAGACTGCAAAAATGAGGATACAAGGAAACATGGATCAAGTGAAAGAACAGATAAAAACTCCATAAAAAGATCTAAACAAAATGGAGATGAACAATCTATTAGATGCAGAGTACAAAACACTGGTTATACTGATGCTTAAGGAACTTAGTGAGGACCTCAAAAACATTTTTAAAAAGATACAGTCAGAAACAAAGGATAAACTAATTGAAATAAAGAACAATTTACAGGGAAACAACAGTAGAGTGGATGAAGCCAAGAATCAAATATATGATTTGGAACATAAGGAAGCAAAAAAAAAAGCAATCAGAACAAAAGGAAGAAAGAAATAATAGAAAAAATGGGTATAGTGTAAGCAGCCTCTGGGACATATGCAGAGGATAGCACATGCATCATAGGGGTGCCAGAAGGAGAAGAGAAAGAGCAAGAAATTGGAAATCTATTTGAAAAAATAATGAAAATTTCACTGATTTGTCAAAGGAACTAGGCATGCAAGTCCAGTAAGCATAAGAGAGTACCAAACAAGGTGGATGCAAAGAACTACTGGAAGACCCAGGGGAGTCAGCTTTCTCAATAGAAAGTTTGCATGATTAGAAGGGATTAGCAGTACATATTCAAAGTTATGAAAAGCAGAGACCTACATCCAATATTGCTCTATCCAACAAAGATATCATTTAGAATAAAAGGGCAGATAAAAAGCTTCTCAGACAAGAAAAAAATTAAAGGAGTTCATCATTACCAAACCATTATTGTATAAAATGATAAAGGGACTTAAGAGAAAGAAGATGATCAAAACTTTGAAAAATAAAATGGCAAAAATACATATCTATGAACAATTGAATCTAAAAAGCAAATTAAGCAAACACAAAGAACAGAGACAGAATCATGTGTACATTTGTTTATTCTTTTCTTTATGTCCCTTGCTCTAGGGGACATAGTAGTGAAAATATTGCTGCATGGAATATCTGAGATTTTCTTGCCTATGTTATCTTCTAAGACTTTTACACTGTCATAACTTATATTTAAGTCTTTTATCCACCCTGAATTTATTTTTGTGTATGGTGGAAGTTGGTGATCAAGTTTCATTTTTTTGCATGTAGCTGTTCAGATCTCCCAATGCCATTTGTTGAAAATGTTCTTTTTACCCCATTTTATGCTTCTACCCCCCTTTGTCAAATATTAATTGACCATAGAGACTTAGGTTTATTTCCTAGCTCTCTAACCTGTTCCATTGATCTATGTGTCTGTTTTTATGCCAGTACCATACCATTTTGATTATAGTGGCCTTGTAATACAGTGTGATATCACATGTCATGATTCCTCCTACTTTGTTCTTCTTTCTCAAAATTGCCATGGCTATTCAGTGTTGTTTACAATTCCATGCAAATTTTGGATATGTTTATTTTATATTTGTGAAATATTCACTGGTATTTTAAAAAGGATTGCACTGAATATATAAGATACTTTGGGTAGTATAGACATTTTGATGATGCTAATTCTTCCAATCCATGAACAGTATACAAGCTTCCATATATTAGTGTCTTCCATAATTTCTTCCTTCAGTGTTTTGTAGTCTTTTGACTACAGGCCTTTTACCTCCTTGGTAAGGTTTTTTCCTATGTACTTTATTTTCCTCATTGCTATAGCAAGTTGGATTTTTTCCTGATTTCTGATTCTGATCTTTCATTGTTGGTGTATACAAATACCTTTGATTTATGAATATTGAATATGAATCCTGCTGTTTTTCCAAATTCATTTATTAGGTCAATTAGTTTTTTAGTGGAGTCTGTAGGGTTTTCTATGTACACCATCATGTTATCGGCAAACTGTGACAGATTCACTTCCTCCTTTCCAATTTGGATGCCTTTTATTTCTGTTTCTTGTCTGATTGCTGTGTCTAGGACTTCCAATACTATGTTGATTAGAAGTGCTGAAACAAATAGGATCTCATAAAAGTAGAACTTAGAGGTAGAAAGTTTTCTGTACAGCTAAGGAAAACAACATTAAAATGAAAAAGAACCAACCCTATAGGAAGACATATTTGCAAATGAGACCTCAGACAAAGGTTTGGTATCCAAAAAATATATAGAAATCACATGAGTCCACTCCAGGAAGCCAAACAACCCAGTTAAAAAATGGGCAAAGGATGTGCACAGACACTTCCCTAAGGAAGACATACAGAGGGCCCAGAGATATATGAAAAGATGCTTAGCATCACTAGTATCAGAGAGATCAAAATTTAAACCACAATGAGATACCACTTCACAGCAGGGTGGTGAGAATGGCCATCAAAAACAAATCAACAAACAAGTGTTGGAGAGGTTCTGGAGAACAGGGAACACTGGTGCACTGTTGGTGGGAATTCAAACTGGTGCAGTGACTGTGGAAAACAGTAGGGAATTTCCTCAAAAAATTAAAAATGGAACTGCCTTTTGATCCAGCAATTCCATTGCTGAGATTATATCCTAAGAAACGTGAAACACTAATTCAAAATAACATCTGCACCCCAATGTTCATAGCAGCACAAGTTTACAATAGCCAAGTGCTGAAAGCAACCTAAGTGCCCATCAGTAAATGAGTGGATCAAAAACTGTGGTATATTTACACAATAGAATGCTGCATAGCAGAAAGAAAGAAGGGGCTCCTACCCTTTGCAACAGCGTGGGTGGAACTGGAGAGCATTATGCTAAGTGAAATAAGCCAAATACCACATGATCTCACCTATAAATGAAATCTAATCAACAAAACAAACAAGCAAGCAAGATACAAGCAGTCATTGAAATAAATAACAAATTGATAGTCACTAGAGTGGGGGTAATGGGGAAGGGCCATCAAGGAACATGTGCAAGGGACATATGGACAAAGCCAGAGGGGGTGGGTTTGAGGGTGGGAGGTGGGTATGGTTGGGGCACTGGGGAGTGGTGGGGTGAAAATGGAGATAACTGTATTTGAACAACAATAAAAAATGAATTATGGTTACAGAGAGTGTTTTGATGGTTGCCAAATGGGAGGGGAGTGTGTGGGAAAGGGTGAAGAGGTAAGGGGATTAAGTACAAAAGGTAGTTAAACAATAGCCATGAGGATGAAAAGTACCGTACCAGGTAGGAAATGGAGTAGTCAAAGAACTTATATGCATGACCCATGGACATAAACAATAGTGGGGGGACATTGCCTGAAGGAGTCGGGAGTGCTAGGTGGATGGACAACTGCAATAGCATAATCAATATAATATAATTAAAATAATTAATTATTACTTGTGGGAAGTAAATTTTAATAAAATCTATAGCACATACATAAATTAATTAATAATATTAACACCTTATACAATACCTACAAATCAAGCGAACCATTATAAAATGATGATTCTGAAAGAAAATTTAATCTTTCAAGCCCCTTCACTATCAACAAATCAGGAAAAAAGACCACAATATGTGTTGTTACTGTATTTTTATATAAAACATCTCATAAATATGATAAACTTCTGACACAAACTATCAGCATTACTCACAAATTTATATTTAAACCATTAAACTGAGTCTACATTTTTTCAGTAACTGTCACCTCATCTCTATTACTTTTACTTCAAAACTGTAATTGTTTCTTTTATGAGATGTAATCTCTGAGTATTTTTGGCAATATAATTTATGTTGCTTGCATTTACAATGATTGGGCAATTTGCTGCATAGTACACCTGGAAAGTATTTTATTAGCTCAGGTCTAAATCTTACAAACATGATCATTTTTATGATGAACAATATAATTGTTCACATAGAAGTGATGAATGTCTATTACCCCAAAGATCAGCACTAGGTTTCCTTTAAGCTAAAACATAATAATTTTAAATTCATTGAAGTATAGACATGTAATACCAATGATGAATAGAAATTAATTGTTTTATAGAGCTAACAGTAGCAGAAGTACAATCCATATTTAGTTTACATTAATGTTAGTCTGTTTAATTTTATGTAGCCTCTCCTCTCCACATTCTTTGGAATACCTTAATAGAAGAGTATTTTTACTGAAATACTTAATTTCATTCTGACATATAGCCTCCATATATGTTATGGAAGCTATAAGAAAATCCATATAGCAAAATCCGGTATAGAATATTAGTGTAGCCAGGGTTTCTCAAACTTGACTGCTCATAGGAAAGCGATAATAAAGTACCCTTACTCAGATCCCACTACAAAGACTCTAATTTAATTGTTCTAAGGGAGGTCTCAGATACATAAATTTTTTTGAAAGCTTCCAATGTGATACAGATATGCCCAAGGGTTGAGAATGGTATAAACGAGACATAAACACAGGTGTACTGACTTATAATTATTTTTGAAATTGAAAGTCATCTGTTCTCACTATTCACCAAAAGAATAATGTTAAATACAGGAAAATTAGTAAATTTAAACAAAACAATTCTTTTGCAAATATGGCATGAGAGATTTTTAGGCAATAATAGCAACATTAAGAATTGTAGAATACTGAGATAAAAAAAGTAAGCATTACAAATAGGCATTTATTAAAAATTCTTTGCTACTGTACAGACTTGAGGAAGAGGAAAACAGCACATTAAGAAGCATGGTAAAATTAATTTCCATTTAGAATGAAGTAAACTTTTAGAAAGTACTCATTTTTTCTTTTTGAAAAATGTATATTTTATGATTCAGAAAATCAAACTTTTTAATCTGATCTCTACATACACAATTGCTATTGTATTTCCTGAGTTTGAGTTAGCACTTTTATTATTTTCTATTATGGGAACCTAAATTCTCCAATCAGAAGGGTACAACTGTGATTTTAAAATGCTAATTAGCTTTTATCCTTCATTATATTGTAAACTTTATAAAGGCAGAGTTTATTTATTTATTTTTACTTAAACTTTATTGCATTTTCCATTATCATCACCATTTAATCCCCTTATACCTCCTTCACATCAGGAATCACTGCACAGTTGTCCAGGCCCATGAGTCCTTTTTCCTTTTGTTCAATCATTCTATGCCCTGACAAGCCCCACAACCACTAGCTGTCATCTGCTCTTCATCTATGAGTCTGTCTCTGTTTTGTTTGTTAGTTCACTTTGTTCATTAGATTCCACAGATGAGTGAAATCATTTGGCATTGGTCTTTCTCTAATTGGCTTATTTCACTTAGCATAATGTTCTCCCTGTCCACCCATGCTGCTGCAAAAGGTAATATATAATATATATATATTTTTTTGCAGCAGAGTGGAATTCCATTATGTAGGTATCCAATAGTTTTTTTGTACACTCATCTATTGATGGATATAGGGCTGCTTCCATATCTTGGTGATTGTAAATAATGCTGCAATGAATATAACAGTGCTTGTGTTCTTTCAAATTAGTATTTTGGGTTCCTTCAATATATTCCCAGAAGTGGGGTCCCTGGATCAAAAAGTAGATCAATTTTTTTAATTTTCTGTGATATGTACATTCTCCTTTCCATACTGGCTGCACAATCTGCATTCCACCAGCAGTGCAAAAGGATTCTCCTTTCTCCACATCTTCACCACCATTTGTTCTTTGTTGATTTATTGATGATAGCCATACTGATAG
The DNA here is from genome assembly GCA_004027475.1 of Anoura caudifer. Taxonomy (NCBI): domain Eukaryota; kingdom Metazoa; phylum Chordata; class Mammalia; order Chiroptera; family Phyllostomidae; genus Anoura; species Anoura caudifer. The sequence goes on along the minus strand of PVKU01004510.1, from coordinate 93,524 downwards.
GTGAGAGATGGTATCTCATTGTGGTTTTAATTTGCATTTCTCTGATGATTAGTGACATTGAGAATCTTTTCATATGTGTATTGGCCTCTGCATGTCCTCATTGGAGAAGTGTCTGTTCAGGTCCTTTGCCCATTTTTTAATTGGGTTATTTGTGTTTTTGGTGCATTGACATAAATTTTGGATATTAACCACTTATCAGATGCATCAGCGAATATGTTCTCCCATGCTGAGTTCTCTTTTTATTTTGTTGATGATTTACTTTGCTGAGAAAAAAACTTTTTAGTTTGATGTAGTCTCATTTTGGGGGGGTTGTGTGTTTTTCTTTTGGTTCCCTTGCTGTGGAGATATAGCCATTAAAAATCTTTTAGGAGCAATGTCTGACATTTTGTTGTATATATTTTCTTCTAGGATTTTTTATGGTTTGGGGTCTAACATTTAAGTCTTCGATCCATTTTTAGTTTATTCTTGTGTGTGTTGCAAGAAGATGGTCTAATTTCATTTTTCTGCACATATTGGTCCAATTTTCTCAACACCATTGATTTAGTGGACTATATTTATCCCATGGTGTGTCCTAGCATCCTCTGCTGAATATTAATTGACTATAAAGGTGAGTGTTTATTTCTGGGCTCTCTATTCTGTTCCATGGTCTGAGTGTCTGTTTTTATGCCAGTGCCATGCTGTTTTGATGACTATGGCCTTGTAGTATAATTTGATATTAGGTAGCGTGATTCCTCCAAATTTATTCTTCTTTTTCAGGATTACTGTTGTTACGGGAGGCCTTTTGTGGTTCCATATTATATATTTAAATTATTTGTTTGTGAAATATGTCATTGAGATCTTGATTAGAATTGTGTTGAATCTATAGATTGCTTTGGGTAGTAGGGGCATTTTAATAATGTTAATTTAACCTATCCATGAATATGGTATGTGCTTCTGCTTATTTGTTTCTTCTTCAATTTCCTTTTTCAGTTTAATAATTTTGTGAGTACAAGTCACTTACATCCTTAGGTTTATTCTTAGGAATTTTATTTTTTTAAGGAAATTGTGATTGGGATTGTCTTATTTCCTTTTCTGTGGGTTTGTTATTAGCATATAAAAATAAAACTGATTTCTGAATATCAATTTTGTGTCCAGTTACTTTGCTGAATTAATTTACCTGTTCTAGTAGTTTTTTGGTGGAATTTTTGGCATTCTCTATGTACCATAACAAGCATCAACAAATACTGATGCTTTTACCCCTTTTTTTCTAATTTGAATGCCTTTTATTTCTTCTTCTTCTCTGATTGCTGTGGCTAGGACATCCAGTACTATGGTGAATAAGGGAGGTAAAAGCAGACATACTCATCTTGTTCATGATCTTAAGAGAAATGCTTGTAGTTTTTGTCTATTGAGTATGATGCTGGCCATGGCTTTGACTTATACAGCCTTTATTATGTTTAGTTTTGTTCCCTCTATTCCCACATTGGTAAGATATATATATTTGCTGGATTTTATTTACTGATTTTTCTGCATCTATTGATATGATCATGTGGTTTTTATCCTTCATTTTGTTTACATGGTGAATCATGTTTATTGATTTGTGAATGTAGTACCAGCCTTACATTCCCAGAATAAATCCCAGCTGATCATGCCATGTGATCTTTTTGGTACATGGCTGAATTCTGTTTGCTAATATTTTGTTGAGGATTATAGCAGCTATATTCTTCAGGGATATTGGCCTGTAATTTTATTTGCAGTATCTTCATCTGGTTTTGGAATTAGGATAATGCTGGCCTCATAAAATGAGTTTGAGAACCTTTCTGCTCTTGAATTTTGTGAAATAATTTGAAAAGGAGTGGTGTTACTTCTTCCTAAAATGTTTGGTAAAATTCACCTGTGAAGTCATCTAGTCCAGGGCTTTGTTTATTGGAAGTTTCTGATTACTGCTTGAATTTCACTAGGTGTAATTTTTCTATCTAGATTCTCTGAATCATCCTGATTTCTTTTTGGAAGGTTGTATGTTTCTAGAAATTTATATATTTCCTCCAGTCTCTCCAGTTTGTTGGCATATTACTGTTCATATTTGCTTACAAACCTTTGTATTTATTTAGTCTTAGTTCTTATTTCTCCACTTTTATTTCTGATTTTATTTATCTGTTTCTTTTCTTTTCTTTCTTTCTTTTTTTATTGTTGTTCAAGCCCATTTGACTCCATTTTCCTACAATCACTTTCTTGATGAGTCTGATTAAAGATTTGCCAATCTTGTTTATTTTTTCAGTGAACCAGCTCATGGATTCATTGACCTTTATATCATGTTTTTCAGACTTTACTTTTTTTTTATATTTCTACTCTGATCTTTATTATTTACTTCCTTATATCCACTTTAAGCTTTGCTGTTCTTTTTCAAATTCCTTTAGGTATAGTGTTTTATTGTTTTTTGAGATTTTCCTTATATATTTTAATATTTTTTATTATATTACAGTTTTCCCAAAGTTCCCCCGCCCCGTCCCCAGCTGACCCTCCAGCATTCCCCTCCCTTAGTCGACCTTCATGGGTTGTACATATAAGTTCTTTGAGTTCTCTGTTTTTCATACCATTTTTATCTCTCCCTGTCTACCTTATGGGTACTAATCATGCTTCTCCTTCCCTGTACCTTTTTTCCCTATTCCTCCCCCCTCTATCCACTGACCTCCCTCTGTGCAGTATCCATTTCTCTGATTCTGTTCCTGTTCTGGTTGTTGGCTTAGTTTTTGTTTCCATTGTTTTTCTTTTCTTTTCAGTTCATTTGTTGATAGTTGTGAGTTTGTTGTCATTTTACTGTTCCTATTTTTTATCTTCTTTTTCTTAAATAAGTCCCTTTAACATTTCATATAATAATGGCTTGGTGATGATGAACTTCTTTAACTTGACTTTATCTAGGAAGCACTTTATCTGCCCTTCCATTCTAAATAAAAGCTTTGTTGAAAAGCTAAATGAAAGAATATTTTTGATGTAGGTCCTTGCCTTTCATGACTCCAAATGCTTCTTTCCAGCCCTTTCTTGCCTGTAACATTTCTTTTGATAATTGAGCTGATAGTCTAATGGGAGCTCCTCTGTAGGTAACTCTTTCCTTTTCTCTTGCAGCTTTTAAGATTCTCTCCTTGTCTTTAATCTTGAGTAACTTAATGATGGTGTGCTTTGGTGTGTTCCTCTTCGGGTCCAACTTCCTTGGGACTCTCTGGGCTTCCTGGACTTCCTGGAAATCTATTTCCTTTGCCAGATTGGGGAAGTTTTCCTTCACTATTTGTTCAAATAAGTTTTCAATTTCTTGCTGTTGTTCTTCTCCTTCTGGCACCCCTATAATCCAGATATTGGAATATATCAAGTTGTCCCAGAGGTTTGTAAGAGTGTCTTCACTTTTTCAAATTCTTGTTTCTTTATTTTGACCTGGATGGATATTTATTTTTCCATTTTGCTCCAAATCATTGCTTTGTGTCCTGCTTCCTTCCCATAACTGTTCCCTGAACACTCTGTGTTGTTTCACTTTGGGTATCCTTCATTTGTTTTGATTTGTTTTGTTTTTTCATTTTTCAAGTAAGCTCAATCAGATATGTGAGCATTTTGATTACCAGGGCTTTAAGTTCTCCATCAGATATGTGCACAATCTTCTCCTCACTTAGCTCTCTTTATGAAGCTTTACTCTGTTTTTTCATTTGGGCCATATTTCTTTGTTTTTGCTCAGCTGATAGGTTGTGATAGGGTGGGTATTCACCCAGGCAGGGCAACCATGTTTTGTGCAGCTGTACTGCCTGTGGGGGAGGGCCCAGAGAGGGAATGGGTGTGGCTCACCTGCTTTTGTCTCTAGCACACTTTTAATCAAACTCTTGGAATGGCCTGTGAGACTGGGAGTATCACCCACTGCAGCAACCCAAGCCATAGACAACAGCCACCTCTGAGTCCCCTTAAGTCAGTCCACCCCAGGCAGCTTGTCAAGCTGGGCAGCCAGCCCTGCCACCAATGACTGTGCATCACTGCAGTTTTTCTGAGTCTGTAGCCCTGGTCTGCCACCTTACTGGTCTAGTTATTCTGGTTGATTTTTTTTTCTTTAATTGCTTGGTTGTTGGAGTTCCATACAGTTTGTTTTTTTTGTGTGTTTTCAGTTGTTTATTGATTTCAGATTGGTTGTTGTTTTCCTTTGGGTTGTGCAAGGAAGTGAAGGGCCTCTACCTATTTCTCCATCTTGGCTGGATTTTTTCTTTTCTTTTTTTTTTTTTGAGATATGCTTTTAATGCTAAGAATTTTCCTTTTATGATTACTTTCCCAGTGTCTCACATATTTTCTATTATTGTGTCCTCATTTTCCTTTCTTTTAAGGTAACTTGTGATTTTTTCCTTTTTCTTGTTGTTAACCCATTCATTGTTTAATAACATGTTATTTAGTTTCCATGTCTTTGTGTGTTTTGAAGTGTTCTTGTGATTAATTTCTAGTTTCATAGCATTGTGGTCTGAGAAGATACTTGATATGATTTCAATATTCTTAAATTTGGGGGGTCTTGTTTTATGTCTTAACATGTGGTCTATACTATAAATATTTCGTGTGCAATTAAAAAGTATGGTAATCACTAATAAATCAACAAACAACAAATGCCTGTAAGGCTGTAGAGAAAATGAGACCCTAGAACACTGTTAGTGGGAATGCAGACTGGTGCAGCCACTGTGGACAATAGTATGAAATTTCCTCAAAAAACTACAAATGAAACTGCCTTTTGACCCAGAAATTCCACTGCTGGGATTATACCCTGCAAATCCTAAAACACCAATTCAAAAGAACCCATGCACTGCAATGTTCATAGAAGCACAATTTATATGGCCAAGTGCTAGAAATGGCCTAAGTGCCCATCAGTAAATGAATGGATCAAAAATCTGTGGTACATTTACTCAATGGAATACTATGAAGCAGAAAGAAAGAAAGGACTCCTACTTTTCACAATAGCATGAATCAAACTGGAATGCATTATGATAAGTGAAATAAGCCAGGCCATGAGAAATAAATACTACATGATCTCACTTGTAATTCAAATAATCAACAAAAGAAACAAATGAGCCAAACAGAACCAGAGACTTGGAAATAAAGAACAAACTGAGAGTGACCAAAGGGGTGAGGGGAGAGAGATAACAGGGAAAAGAAGGGGAAGGGTCAAGCACAGGAACATGAATAGAGGACTCATGGGCACTCACCATGGACGGCAATAGACTGTTGGAATGCAGAGGGGATAGTGTAGGGATGAGCAATGAGGAAAAGGCAGGGCAACAGTAACTGTACCCAAAAAAGAAAAGAAAATATGTATATTCTGTTTTTTTTGGGGTGAAATGCTCTGAAGCTGTCAATTAAACATATTTGATCTAGTGTATCATTTAAGGCTGCTGTCTCCCTATTGACTTTCTACCTTGAAGATTTATACATTGAATTGAATGGGATGTTAAAATCTCCAACTCTAACTATATTTCTGTGGATCTCTTCCTTTATATCCATCAATATTTGCTTTACATATTTAGGTGCTCCTATGTAGCATGCATAAATGTTTACTAGGGCTGTATCCTCTTGTTGGATTTTTCCTTTTATAATTATGTAGTGTCCTTTTTTGTCTCTTAGTTTAGCCTTGGTTTTGAAGTCTGTTTTGTCAGATATAAGTACTACTACCTCAGCTTCTTTTATTTTTAATTTTCAGGAAATATGTTATTCCAACTTTTTACTTTTAGTCTGTGTGTATCTTTTTAACTGAGATGGGTCTCTTTTAGGCAGTATATGTATGGGTGTTGTTTTCTTATCCATTCAACTATCCTATGTCTTTTGGCTGAAACATTTAAGTCAATTACATTTAAGTTGATTACTTATAGATATGTATGCAGTGCCATTTTATTGTTAGACTTTTTCCTCTGTGTTTTTTCATTCTCATTTTCTTCTTTGTCTTAAAGCAAGCCCTTTAACATTTGTTGCAGTAGTGTCTTGGTGTTCACAAACTCCTTTAGCTTTTACTTGTCTGGGAAACTCTTAATTTCTCCTATTTTTAATGGTAGGTTTTCTGGGCAAAGTTGTAGGCTTTCTGGACAAATCTTGGTTGTAGGTCCTGACTTTTCATCACCTTGAATATTTCACTACACTGCCTTGTGGCCTGCAATGTTTCTGTTGAGTAATTAGCTGCCAGTCTAATTGGTGCTCCCTTGTAGGGTACTTCCTACTTTTCTCTTCCAGCTTTCAGGATTCTCTCCTTGTCTTTAAGACCTGTCATTTTAATTATGATGTGTCTGAGTGTAGACCTCATTGGGTCCAACTAGTCTGGGACTGTCTGAGCCTAGACTTGTGTGTCTTCTTCTTTCACCAGATTAGGAAAGTTTTTGGTCACTGTTTCTTCAAATACATTCTCAATCCTTTGGTTGCTCTCTTCTGGTATTTCCATGATATGAATGTTCGTAGGCTTCATGTCATCAAAAGTGTTTCTTAAGTTCTCATTTTTTAAATTATTATTATTATTATTTTTTTTTTTGCTGTTCTTTCTAGGTGTTTTGTTTACCTTATCTTCCAAATCACTGATTTGGCCCTCTGCTTCATCTAACCTACAATTTACCCTTCCAGTGCATTTTTTATTTCAGATATTGCATTCTTTATTTCTGACTAACACTTTTTATGGTTTCCATATGTTTTTTCATGCTGTTAATACCCTTATAATCATTAAACTCTTCATCTGATAAATTGCTTGCCTCTATTTCATCTAGAGTTTCTGGAGAAATCTATTGTTTCATTTGGAGTCTATTTCTTTGTCTTCCCTTTTTGGCTGCTTCTTTGTACTTTCTGCCTTAAGTGCTATAGTAATCAATTGCCAAAAATGATCAATCGTTAATCTAAGCAAGATGTGATCAGCAGCCAAATTCAAGCATCACGTGGTGGGGCAGAATAATTCCTGCAGGTGGAGCTATTGCTTCCCCTCAGGTTGATGCCATTCAGAGAGAAGCGTTCTGCCCAAGAATTATGGCTTCTGCAGTATTGGGAATGAACCAACACAGGGATCCTGATACTTGTTCCTTCAGATCTCTCCCGAAATCCACCAACCCCAGACTCTCCTCTAGCATCTCTAGTTCACTCTGCCCTTCCTCCACCAGAGCCCAGGGTAAGTGGCTACAAATAAAATTTTGCACATTGGACCTTTAAGAGGCTCTCAGCATCTCCAGCTATCTCTCCAGGACAGACATAAATCCTGTGGCTTTTCACAGCTGGATGTTATCTGGGTTCCTTTCTTGTTCTGTTGCTGTAGGCTGGGGAACCCAGCTTGTGGTTTAGACCCCACACATCTCAGGAGAAGCCTGTTGGTTGCTGAAATATCCCTCCAGAACTTCAGCTCCACATGTGGGAGCCCAACCAGCTTTCTTTCTCTTATGCCAACTCCTCACTGCTTACCAGTTTTGTTGTGGTGAAGTTGTTTCTTCCATCTCACCTTGGTTATAAATGTTCTCTCCAGTAGTGTTCAGTTGGTTATTCTGGATGATTTCTCTATAATTAATTGTAATTCCAGATTGGTTCTGGGAGGATGCTAGTGTAGCTTTCACTTATTCCTCCAGCATCATAGATCTGATTGTGATCACTTCCTAGTCAAATTAAAGAATTATCTGCTCCCTGAATATCCCCTCTTGAGAGTCCTTTTTATTTGAAAGTGTTATGGGCCTTGGAACTTTTGAGACTTTTCAAGGTAAAATTTTCATAGTCTCAGAGCTGGGTTCCTGGGTCAGGTGGGTGCTGCCTCACTGCTCAGTATTAGTGACTAGACATGCTGGAGAGCAGGAGTACTTTGGAAAAAGAGTGCCATGCATGCTTGATTGAATACATACAAGGAGTAAGACAACCCTAAACTTGAGTTGTCTGATTCTGACTTCAAACTCATCTACAACTCCTGATGATTTAGGAGATTCATTTGTTATAATAATTCAAACCCAAGGCAATCTTTGGGACTAGGCACCCAGAGGCCTGCCAGATGGCAGAGCTCAGTTTCTCTATCTCCTAGACCTGTTAAAACTTTTCTGTAAGCCCAGGTTCAGCACACTATTAGGGTCTATGGGGCTCCTGCAGTTCTGTCCCTGCTGTGCTAGATTTGTGCAAGGCAGAGTTTATTTAATCTTACCTTCTACTATGGTTTAACCTCATGTATGATGCTTAACACACTAAATATATATTGAATGAGTACACACTGAATTTTGTACCCTGTGCAACAGCATGGATGGAACAAGAAAGCATTATACTAAGTGAAATTAGCCACATGGTGAAAAAGAAATACCATATCATCTCACCTAGAAGTGGAGCCTAATCAACAAAACAAACAATCAAGCAAGCAAAATATAATCAGGGACATTGGAAAAAAGAACAAACTGGCAGTAACTAGAGAGGAGGTGAGAGAGGGATAATAGAAGAAGGGCCATCAAGGAACATATATAAAGGACACATGGACAAAACCAAAGGGGGTAGGTTCGAGGGTGGGAGGCAAGGATGGATGGACCAAGAGGTATGGTGGGATGAAAATAGAGACAATTGTACTTGAACAACAATAAAAAAATAAAGCAGTTAGCTAGATAAAATTTAATGTTAAAAAAACATTACTCTGAATTAGTATGGTATCCATTAGAAGGTCTGAGTTCTTTTAGACTTGACTGTAAAATCTTATGCTGCCCTGTTAAAAGTGTGGCAGAGATCACCATCTTCAGTAATGTACCTTCATCTCAGAATTTGGCTCCTGTACCTGACACCTTCTGAAATCCCAGTCTGTCCAACCTTCTTCAGTTACTTGCTCCTTGCTTTTGGTTCTCAACTTGTCCTTCTGAACACCATATTGCTCTTGCACTAATCTCCAACCATATTCTATCTTAGTGAGCCTTTCTTACTTTATTTTCTTAGGATTTCTTGGTAATAAACTTTGTTCTATTTAATCAGAGATCCAAAAGCCTTCAACCAGAAGAGCCATCTTGATTCTAAGCTTCTTCTTGCCTATTCCATCTCTCCCAGTGGTAGGCTCAAGAGAAAATAAGATGATGTTTGTACTCCAAGCTTCCTAAATCAGTTGGGCTGCTTTCCTTGAATATATATTTACATTTCCATCATCTCTGAATCCACTTACTACAGTCTAGTACTTGGGTAGAACAAATAACTAGTGGATGTTTTCCAGCATTTAGCATTGAAAGGAAAATGAGCAAGAATGTAAAATTAATTAGCTGCTTGTGATAATAATAACAATCAAGCTAATTTATATTAAAATAATCTCTTTTCTTATTTAAATAGTTTTTGTCAAATCTGTGAAGAACAATTTCAAGATAGCAAAGACCTTAAAGGTAATTTTAAAATTGTGTTATTTGGACATCATCCAGATTTAAAGACTTTGGCCCTTCAAAAGACATAGTCAAGAAAGTGGGAAAAAACACCCATAGAAAATATTTTCAAATTATATATCTAATAGGTGACTTGTATCCAGATGAACTCTCCCAACTCAATAATAAAAAGACAACCCAATGTAAAAATTGGCAAATGGTTTGAATAGACTTTTCTCCGAAGAAGATATATTAATGACTAATAAGCTCAATAAAAAGTATTCAACTTCATTAGTAAGTAAGAAAATGCAAAGCAAAACCACAATAAAGTATTACTTCACATGCACTAAAATGATTACACTTAAGACAGAAAATAAGTGTTAGGAGAATGTGGAGAAATTAAAATTATAGAATTATTATGAACCCAACAACCTAACTTCTAGGTATCTACACAGGGGAAATGAAAACATATATCTGCAAAAGCATTTGAATGTAAATGTTCACAGAATCACTATCCACAAGAACCAAAAGGTGGAAAAAACTCAAATGGTCATCAACTGTTGAATTAATAAATGACATCTGGAAAATAATTCAATGATATAAAGGAAATACTGATTCATTGTACAGCATTGATTAACCTGAAAAGCATGCTGCTCAGAAGAGGTCAGACACAAAAGAACACATATTTCATGATTACCTTTCTATGAAATGTCCAGAATAGGCAAATATTTAAAGACAGAAAAAATATTAGTGGTTGCCTAGGACTGGGGGTAGGAATGAGGAATGACACTAATGGGAAAAAGGTTTCTTTTTGGATGGTGGATGTGTTTTTAAATTATATTTTGCTAATCGTTGCACAGCTTTGCAAATATACTATATACTAAATAGTATATATAAAGAAATATATATATATTATTTGTGTATTTTATTATATATGTATATATACACTAAAAATAAATGAAAATTAAAATGGGTGAACTTGTGATGTGTAAATTGTACCTCAATAAAGCTGTTAAATTAAAATAATTATGTTATTGATTTTTTATGAGGATACAAATATTTTATGACACATAGATATAGACTTCTACAGACCCACTGTACTTCAGTCCATAGAATTTATAAGTTTAGAAATCAGGGTCTGTTTCTCCTGAAATTTTGGGAAAAATAGTATTGAAAGATTGTATTGTATTTTAGATGAGGCTAGAGTAATAAAGTCACAAAAAATAAATATAGGTAGTATATAAAGTTCCATATAAAGAGATGCATTATAGCATATTTTACATACATGATATTTGGATAAACTTCAAAAATATTTTAGTAACTCATAAATTGAATAGCTAATTCTACTGTAAGAATAAGTAATATGTTTTATCTCCTTCTTCAAAGTATGTTAATTCAAAGACTGAACAACTTTTATTCAATAATCTTTTATTATTTCAATATATGACATGGATACTAACTTCACCTCTTTGCACAAGTGCAAAATGTTGACTTATAAAAATAGCTAATACTTATTGATTACTTGTTGTATGCCAGTATTTAATGGTTTGAATCAATTTCCTCATTTAATGTGTTATACTGATATAAATATTTACTCTTCTAACTTGGTTTAATTTCACTTCTTTTGGACCTTTCTCTTCTTTTTTTCCTCTACTTCACTACTTTTTTCTCACCTGCTTACCATCCAAATTATTGAGGTGATGGTTATACTATTCATGTTTGAGAGTCTCATTAAAAAACAAGCACTTTGTTCACAATGCTCTGTATTTAGCTAAAAAACACTTTAACACAGGAAAAATATATCATGTCAGATTTTGTGCTGAATTTTGACTTATTTAGTAAATATGTTCAAGTGGTTTTATATGTGAACCTGCCTTAAAAAAAATGTGGCCTGAAGGGAAGGGATCTTTGATTTGAAGTGGTAGATTCCATGAGTAAATCATCTTTTGTGAATAAACATGTAGGAGAGAATGAAAGAAAGTCTTTTACAAAAGATGTGGGTGAAGGGCAACAAGGAAAACATATAACACAAAATGTGGACAATTTTAAAGTATGCCTCAGTGCCTTGCAATAATAATTTGCATGTTAAGAAGACCCACTCTTCAAGTTAATGAATCCCTAAATAGTTCATGACATAATAGACTAAACCTTTTCTGGAGGAATTATTATGGCCTGTCATGTCGATGATATGCATGCTAATGACTCTCCTATATGCTTTCATCAACAGGTAGCCTAATAGCCTTCCACTCATTTCTTTTTCATTCGCTTTTAAATATATTCTCTTCTCCTACTCTTACAGCACTATTGTGAAGACTTGGTAAAAAGGTGCAATAAGATGATTTTAATGTGTTAGGCAAATTAACAAATGCATAACATTTAGAAATAATGCCTTAAGACTTACTGATTCTGCCTAGAAAATGCCAAATGCAGTTAAGTACTTATCCAATTTGATAATAGGGTTGTTATTTGGATTTTAACACAAATCATCCAACCCAATTTACCATATTTCTTTTTCCCCTTATATATCATTTTACTCTGTGATTAGCATAAACAGAATAGTGAATATGCAAATATGTTTGTAAAACCAAATTGCTTAAAATAGAAATGAATTACAGAAAATTTCATATCATAGAAATTTTTAAAGCTTTATTAAAAATAAAAGACAGCAGGTAATTGCATAATACATTTAAAAATGTACAGGAGAACTAGACATATATTGATTGTATAGAAATAAAGAAATAAAAAAAGAAATAAAGAAATGGTTCCAGGATCTAAAAATATGACTTCATAACTTTTAAATGTAACATTTAATTAAAAGTAGTTACATGATGACATCAAGTATCTTAACATTTCTAAAATGCTTTGACATGCTTTGACTTTTACTGGTCCCAACTATTGTATTTAAGATATCTGGTGATTTTTTACAAACATAAAATCTATGATCACCTGTAAGAAATACTAAAGCATTGCTGTTCTAATATTTGTATTGAATTATACACTATTTTACCTGATTTACTCTCCAGTTAAATAGAGGAGTATTGATAGATGCTTAATATTCTTCATCAAGAAATAAGAATGGAACAGAAGCTAGAGAAAAAGTTGGAGACATTTAGCACTTTGTTTCCCATAAAATTTTTTATTAAAATAAATAAGCAACCAAATGTAAACATTACTTTGATGAGGAACAATAGAGGACACAGATACTCAGGTGAGTGACTGCATGTTGGTGCCAAGGCCTCACAACTAGTCACCTTTACTTGGGCAACAAATCCAACTTCTGAGAGATGTCACTTCTGAATGATTTGATTTCAGAATATGGTTGCTTGTCCTTTTGTATTCCCTCTTTCTTTGAAGTTTTCCAGACATAACCCTTGCAAATATTTACTGGAACTATCAATTTACATTTTAAATTACCTTGTCTTTTTTAAATTAAATTTGTTGGGGTGATATCGATTAATAAGATTACATAGGTTTTAAGTGCACATTGCTGTGATACATAATATGTACATTGCACTGTGTGCTCACCACTTAAAGTCAAATCATCCTCTATCGCCATACATTTGCCCCTGCTTTACCCTTTAATATTCCCCACCCCCTTTCCTCTGGTAGCCACTATACTGTTGTTTGTGTCTATGAGTTTCAGTTTTATTTCCCACTTATGAATGAAATCACATGGTTCTTAGCTTTTTCTTATTTTGCTTAGCATGCTATTCTTAAGGTCCATCCATGTCATCACAAATTGCAGTATTTCACCTTTTCTTTTGGCCAAGAATTATTCCACTGTAAATGTATATTATATCTTCTTTATCCCATCTTTTATAGGATACTTTGGTTGTTTCTATGATGTTGGCCACCTTTATTACTGCTGCAATGCACATAAGTGTGCATATATCTTTGTAAATAAATATTTTCAAATGTTTAGGTAGATACCCGACAAGGGATTTCTGGGTCATATGGTAACTCTATTTTTAACTTTTGAGGGACCTCCATAGTGTTTTCCATAATGGCCATACCAGTTTACATTCCCATCAGTACTGAATCAGTTCCTTTTTTTTTTCTTTTCACAACCTCTCCAACACTTGTTATTTCTTGTCCTATTGATAGTAGCCATTCTTACTGTGTGAGATGATATGTCATTATAGCTCTCATCTGCATTTCCCTAATACATAATGAAGATGAGCATCTTTACATATATTTGATGACTATCTGTGTATCTTCTTGGAAGAAGTGACTGCTCAGGTCCTCTGCACATTTTTAATTGGATTATTTATTTGGTGTTTAGTTGAACGAGTTCTTTACATATTTTGCATATTAACATTTTCATTGGAACAGTTGTTTGCAAATATTTTCTCCCAATTAGTTGCTTGCTTTATTTGTTTTGTTGGCAGTTCCTTTTGTTGTGTTAAAGTTTTTATTTGATATACTCCAATTCATTCTTTTTTTTGCCTTGACTTTTTTGCCTTTGGGGTCAAATTCATATCATCTCTATGACCAAAGTCCATAACATTAGTACCTATGTAATTTATTGTTTCCAATCTTATATTTAGGTCTTTGATACATTATGTATTAATTTTTGTATGTGGGGATAAGCTGTAGTCTACTTCTATTCTTTTATCTTTTCTTAAAATAGTTTTCAAGACAATGTGTAACACCAATATGCTAGAACTTGGATGTGAAAGCTCAGTACTTCAGAAAACAAATAATTTAAGTGACAATTAAAAGAGATTCCACAAGGAAAAAAAATGCCTTATGTTTTTGTTTTGTTTTAATTTCACCTCTTTCTTAAAAATGCATTTTTTAAATATTTTTCTTCAAGTACAGTTGTCTGTATTTTCCCCCCACCATTTGCCCAACCTCAGTCATCCAGACCTCACTCTCCTGACCCCACTTCACACCTTGTTTTTGTCCATGTGTCCTTCATAGTTGTTCCTGAAAAGCCTTCCCATTTTACCTCCCATCATACCTTCCCACCTCTCCTCTGTTTACTGTAATTTGTTCTTAATTTCATTTCCTCTGTTTATATTTTCTTGATTGATTGTTTTCTTGATTAGATTCCACTTAAAGCTGAGATCATATGGCATTTGTCTTTCACTGTCTGGCTTATTTCACTTAGCATAATGCTCTCCAGTTCCATCCATTCTATGGCAAAAGGTAGGAGCTCCTTCTTTCTTTCTGTTGCATAGAATTCCATCATGTAAATGTACCATATTTTTGATCCATTAATTTGCTGATGGGCACTTATGTTGCTTCCAACACTTGACTATTATGAATTGCCCTGCTATGAACATTGTGGTGCACACATTCTTTGGATTGATGTTTCAGGATCTTAGGTTATATCTCAGCAGTGGAATTGCCAGGTCAAAAGTCAGCTCAATTTTTAGTTTTGTGAGGAAATTCCATATTGTTTTCCACAGTGGCTGCACCAGTCTGCATTTCCACCAACAGTGCACTAGGGTTCCATTTTCTCCACATCCTCTCCAACATCTGTTGTTTGTTGATTTGTTTATGATGGCCACTCTCACTGGTGTAAAGTGGTATCTCATTGTGGTTTTAATTTACATCTTTCTGGTGCTGGTGATGCTCAGCATCTTTTCACAGGTCTCTGGACCCACTGTATGTCCTCCTTGAAGAAGTGTCTGTTCAGGTCTTTTGCCCATTTTTAAATTGTGCTGTTTGTCTTCCTGGAGTGGAGTTGTGTGAGTTCTTTATATATTTTGGAGATCAAACCCTTGTCTGAGGTATCATTAGCAAACATGTTTTCCCATACAGTTGGTTCTCTTCATTTTAATGTTTTCTTTAGCCATGCAGAAGCTTTTTTTTTAAATGAGATACCATTTGTTTATTCTTTCCTTTATATCCCTTGCTCTAGGGGACATATCAGTGAAAACATTGCTGTGTGGAATATCAAATATTTTTCACCTATATCCTACTGTAGGACTTTTATGATAGCATGACTTATATTTAAGTCTTTTATCCACCTTAAATTTTTCTTTGCTTATGATGTTAGTTGGTGATTGAGTTTCTTTCTTTCTTTCTTTTTTTCAGGTAGCTGTCCAGATCTCCCAAAAGCATTTGTTGAAGAGGCTATTTTTACTCCATTTTATGCTTTTGCCTCATTTGTCTCATATTAATTCACTCCACAGACTTGTGTTTTTTTCTGAACTTTCTAATCTGTTCCATTGGTCTATGTGTCTGTTCTTATGTCAGTACAAGGCTGTTTTGATTACAGTGGACTTGTAACACAGTGTGATATCAGGTATTGTGATTCCCTCCTACTTTGCTCTTCTTTCTGAAAATTGCTAGAGGTGTTCAGGGTCATTTATAGTTAAATATAAATTTTTGAAATGTTTCTTCCATATCTGTAAAATATGACATTGGTACTTTAATTGGGGTTGCACAGAATCTATAAATTGCTTTGGATGGTTTGGACATTTTAATGATGTTAATTCTTGCAATCTATGAACAGGGTACATGCTTGAATTTTTGGGGTCTTCCTTAATTTCTTTCTTCAGTGTTGTGTAGTTCTCCGAGTACAGGTCTTTTACCTCCTAAATTAGGTTTATTCCCAGGTATTTTATTTTTCTTGTTGCTATTGCAAATGGGATCACCACCCCCGATTTCTGCTTTTGCTGTTTCATTATTGGTATACAAAAATGCCTTTGATTTCTGAATATTGACTTTGCATCCTGCTGGTTTCAAAATTCACTTATTAGGTCAAGTAGTTTTTTGGTTGAGTCTATAGGATTTTCTACGTACACTATCATGTCATCTATAAACAATGACATTTTTGCTTCCTGCTTTGCGAATTAGATGCCTTTTATTTCCTTTTCTTGTCTTATTGCTGTGGCTAGGGCTCCCAATATTATGTTGAATAGGAGTAATGAAAATGAAAAGCCTTGTCTTGTTTCTGACCTTAGTGGAAAAGCTATCAGTTTTTGCCCATTGAATATGATGTTGGCTGTAGATCTCTCATATATGACCTTTATTATGTTGAGGAATGCTCCCTCAATTTCCACTTTGGCTTTTGTTTTTATCATAAGTGGGTGGTACACCTTATCAAATGCTTTTTCCGCATCAGTTGATATTATCACATGATTTTTGTCTTTGTCTTTGTTTACATGATGTATTATGTTTATTAATTTGCATATATTGTACCATCCTGCATCCTTGGAATGAATTCTACCCAATTATGATGTATGATCTTATATAATGTATTGCTGGATGCAATTTGCCAATATTTTGTTGAGATTTTTGCATTTATGTTCATCGGCGATATTGCCTGAAGTTTTCTTTCTTTGTTGCATCTTTATCTGGTTTTGGGATTTGGATGATGCTGGATTCACAAAAAAAGTTGGGGAGTCTTCCATCTTCTTGTATTTTTTGGACTAGCGTGTGGAGGATGGGGGTTAGTTCTTCCTTAAATGCTTTGTAAATGGCAAAGGATTTATACAATCTGAAGAGAAACAAGAATATTCCTTAAATTCTTTTTTAAAATTTCCTGTGAAACTGTCTGGTCCCCGGCTTCTATATGCTGGGAGTTTTTTTTTTTTTTTTTAATTATTATTACTGCTTTGATTTTGTCAGCTGATATTGGTTTGTTCAGGCTTTCTGCTTCTTCATTGAGTTTTGGAAGATTAAATTTTTCTAGAAATTTTTCCATTTCAGCTAGGTTTTCAAATTTCTTGGCATACTGTTCTTCATAGTAATTTCTTACATTCCTTTGTATTTCTATGGTATCAGTTGTAATCTCTCCTGTTACATTTTTGATTGTGTTTATTTGGGTCCTCTCTCTTTTTTTTCTTGATGAGTCTGCTTAAAGGTTTGTTGATTTTATTTATTTATTCAAAGAACCAACTACTGAGTTTATTGATCCTAGAATTGTGCCTTTAGACTTTATGCCACTTAATTCTGCTCTGATTTTGGTTATTTCCTTCTTTTAAGTTATTCTGGGCTGTCTTTGATGTTATTTTTCAATTTCTTGTAGTTGTAGGGTTAGGTTGCCCATTTGAAATGTTGCTCTCTTTAGATAGGTGTTTATCCTTATACATTTCCTTCTCAGAACTGCCTTCACTGTGTCCCATAAGTTTTGGACTGTTGTGAAGTCATTTTCACTTGTTTCCAGAAACTTTTTTATTTCCTTCTTGATCTCATTCTTAACCCATTCACTGTTTAATAGCATGTTATTCAATCTCCATACATTTGAGTGTTTTTGAGTATTTTCTTGTGTTTCATTTCTACTTTCAGTCCCTTGTGGTTGGAGAAAATGTTTGATATGGTTTCAGTTGTTTTTTTTTCTTTTTTATTTTGTTGAGACTTGTTTGGTGTCCTGTCATGTGGCCTATCTTTGAAAATGTTCCATGTGCATTTGAAGAGAAGGTGTATTTTGCATCCTTGGAATGAAAGGTTCTATGTATATCAGTTAAGTACGTTTGATCTAAGATGTTGATCCATGCCACACATCTTTGTTGATATTTTTTGGAAGATTTATCCATTTTGACAGTGGTTTTTAAAAATTTCCCTACTGTAATTGTATTGCTATCTATATCTTTCTTGAATTCTTCTAAGATTTTTCCTATTCATTTGGGTGCTCACATGTTGGGTTCATGTATATATGTCTTCTTGATGGATTCTTCCCTTGAGTATTATGAAGTGACCTTCTGGGTATCTTTTGAGGGCCCATGTTTTGAAGTCTATTTTGTCTCATATGAATATTGCTACTGTGTTTTTTTTTTCCTGTCCATTTGAATGGAATATTTGTTTCTAGTCCTTCACTTTCATTCTGTGGGTCTTTTTTTTCTGAGGTGGGTCTCTTGTAGGCAGCATATGTGTTAGTCATGGTTTCTTATCCATTCAGCTATCCTATGTCTTTTGATTGGAGCATTTAATCCATTTATGTTTAAGGTTATAATTGATAGGTACTTATTCATTGCCATCTTTCTTTATTAGTACCTGTGTTCCTCTCTCTCTCAGTCTTTGTCTTCCTTTTCTTAAAGCAGACCCTTTACCATATCTTATTGTGCTGGTTTGATGGAAGTATTCCTTGGACCTTATTTTGTCTAGGAAACTCCTTATTTGGTCTTCCATTTTAATTGAGAATTGTGCTGTATACAGCATTCTTAGTTTCCTGCCTTTCTTTTTCATTACTTGGGATATGAAAAAACATGTCTTATCAACATCTTTTGCTTCAACTAGCTGGCTCAATATACATGAGACTTTTATAATATATTTTACACAATCATAAATAAATCAATATCATTATAAAGAAATAATGCCTGAAATTTAGTATCCTTAAAAATAGACATAACAATGCTTGATTTTTTTAATGGAGGAAGTGTAAAGTTCTTAACAATCCCTTTACAGAGGAATTGAGGAGAATAGTAATGTGAGACTTCTGAGGTAGCAAGACTCAAAGACATAAAATCATTGTTTTTGTCACCCACCTGCTCCGTGGTTGCTTCCTGTATGTGCCCTCACTGGTGACTGAACCTACAACTTTAGCGGTGGTGATGAACTATTTTAGTTCTTTTTTTTTCTGGGAAACTTTTTATCTGTCCTTTGATTCTAAATGATAGCTTTGTTATGTAAAGTAATCTTGTTTATAAGTCCTTGCTTTTCATTACTTTAAATATCTTGTGTCACTCCCTTCTGGCCTGCAAAGTTTCTGTTGAGAAATCAGCTGACAGTCTTTTAAGATCTCCCTTGTAGGTAACTGCTTTCCTCTTGCTCCTTTTAAGATTCATTCTTTGTATTTAACCTTTGGCATTTTAATTACAATGTGCCTTGATATGAGTCTCTTTGGGTTCATCTTTTTCGAGACTGTCTGTACTTTCTGGTCTTGTATGTCTGTTTCCTTCTCCAAATAATTTTCTCATTATTATTCCTTCAAATAGGTTTTCAATCCCTTATTCCCTCTTCTGTCAGCATGTCTGTCTTAAAGAAAGCTGCCTTTCCAGGCCACATCCTGAAGCCAGGCAATTCAATTCTTTCGCATACATCCCTGGTGCCTTTCAAGTTGTTGCTTCAGCCCTGGATCTCAGAGTGAGTGAGTCCATTAGCAAGTAAGTCTGTCAGGGAGTAATTCCATGTGTATGCCATTTAAGTGGAACTACTTGGACTCCAGCAGCCCTTCATTTCACTCAGTCATAGTCTAAACTGGTTTTTATAGACAGAAGTTATGGAAACTTCTGATTCTGGCACTGGTACCCTAGACTGGGAAGCCTGGTGTAGGTCTGGGATTCCTCAGTCCACACAGGAACCTCTGCATCTGAGATATTCCTCCAGATTTTTACCTACAACATGTAGGTTGAAAACAGCTCATTCCACATCTTAGGCTCTACCAGTCTCAACTGTGCTTTTTGTGTATGTCCTTAGTTATAGGACTTCTGCTTAGCTAGGCTTCAGGCAGTTCTCAATGATTGTTCAGTAGTTCAGTTGTAATTTTGATGTGGTAGTGGGCAGACGCTAGTACAGCATTTACATATTCTGCCATGTTGACTGAAAGTTCATTAATCAAGACTCAGTTTGGAAATGATACTTTGTAATGTTAAGTTTTTATCCCTCTTAATGAAGAGTTACAGTGTTGCTGCTTACAAAATAATAGTGATGTTTACTCTGACTTTTGCGTAATTCCATCACATCAGACTTAGATGGTGTAGAACAAGTCTTTGAGAGGTTCGCTCATATTTTAAGAGGATTTTTGGGCTTTTAGCACAATATTACAGAACTTTAGGAAAGACATATTATTATTTATACTATGATGACTACATTTTTTATTTACTAAATTTTGACCATTTTAAAATTAACCTAAAGAAGCAGATGTGCCACACACCCAGAAACTAAAATAATAGTAGTGTGCTTCTTAATTGTGATACTCAATAAATCAGTTGTGGAGTAACAAAAAGTGGGAATTAACATTCCCGTGTAAACTGCATTCAGAGAAGGCACTTAAAAATTATTTTCAATAAAAATCTAGTGATTTTTCCTTGGAGCATATTAAAAAAAGACTAAGCCCAGAAATAAACACAGGATTCTGTGGTCCATTAATATTTAACTAAGGGGCCAGGGGAATAAAATGGAGTAAAAATAGCCTCCTCAACATTGGTATTAGCAGTCCTGGACAGCTACATGCAAAAAATTGAAACTCAACCACCAACTTGCACCATACACAAAAATAAATTCAAGGTGGATAAAAGCCTTAAATATAAGCCATGGCACCATAAAAGTCCTAGAGCAGAACATAGGCAGGAAAATCTCAGATATTCCATGCAGCAATATTTTCACTGATAAGTCCCCTAGAGCAAGGATATAAGGGAAAGAATAAACAAATGGGATATAACAAAAAACAAAAACCTTCTGCATGGCTAAAGATAATGGCATTAAAATGAAAAGAGAACCAACTGTATGGGAATATATATTTACCAATGATACCTCTGACAAGGGTTTGATCTCCAAAATATATAAAGAACTCACATGACTCCATTCCAGGAAGACAAGAAATCCAATTAAAATTATGGGCAAAGGACCAGAATAGACACTTCCCAAGAAGGACATACAGAGGGCATAGAAATATATGAAAGGATGGTCAGCAACACTAGGCATCAGAGAGATGCAAATTAAAACCACAATGAGATATCATTTCACACCACTGAGAGAGGCCATCATAAACAACTCAAGAAACTTCAAATGCTGGCCAGATTGTAGAGAAAAGGGAATTCTAGTATACTGTTGCTGGGAATGAAGACTGGTGCATCCACTGTGGAAAACAGTATGGAATTTCCTCAAAAAAACTAAACATGGAACTGTATTTTGACCCAACAATCCCACTGCTGGGATTATACCCTAAGAATCTTGAAACACCAATTCAAAAGAACCTATGCATGTCAATGTTAATAGCAGTGCAATTTAGCACAACAGCTAAGTGTTAGAGGCAACCTAAGTGCCCATCAGTAAATGAGTGGATCAAAAACGGAGGTACAATTAGACAATGGAATATTACTCAACAGAAAGAAAGAAGGAGCTCCTACCCTTTGAACAGCATGGATGGAACTGGAGAGCATCATGCTGAGTGAAATAAGCCAGGTGGTAAAAGACAAATACCATATGGTCTCACCTATAAGTGGAACCTAATCAACAAAATGACAAGCAAGCAAAATAGAACTGGAGATGCTGAAATGAAGAACAAACTGACAGTTACCAGAGTGGATGGGAGAAAAGGGTAACAATGGGGGAAATAAGAGGAAGGGTCATCACTGAAATGCATAAAGGACCTATGGACAAACCAAAAGGATGTAGGATTGAGGGTGGGAGGTGGGGGTCATTAGGACGGGGAAGATGATGGGAATAAAATGTAGAAACCTGTACTTGAACAACAATTGAAAAAAGACTAAACAAATATGCTATTATGTGTTGCAAATTTTGCTTTTAAAAGTAGCTTGTGCATTAAAGATATATGAGAATGGAATAAACATTAAAAATATAAATAATTGCAATAGTAAAGTAGCATTGGAGTTGGGTATTTCCATAGCATAGAACTAGTAATCAGTTTGGTATTTACAACATGGAATTAATAACGATAATTAATAGTAGCAATATAACAATACATGTATTAAACACTCCACATACTGAAAATTATGCTAAATAAATGTCCTTCGTAAGGAACAGGAATTAGTTTGGAGAAAAAATGAGACATGTAAAGGTTAAGTACCTTTGTCTTTGGTCACATGGGTAGTAAGGGGCTTAATAAATGGCAAATAACAGGAAAGATTGAGATGTGTATCATTATAGATTGACCCTCTACTGAAAAAATACACGGACATGATAATCAAGGAACCTGAATCTAATTCTAGCATAACTACAAATAGCTTCTGTGACTTCTACCATATTAACTAGGCTTTAGTTTCTTTCTCTATAATATGATGGGATGGGCCTATCCAACTATGAGTTGCCTTACAGATCTGAGATTTTAGAATTGGAGGAATTTGACATAAAAAGTACAATAAACTTTTTGTAAGTTACATAAGGCTCAAAGATAAAGCCTCTAGGACTCAATTTTGGGGTGATTAATAGCTGACTCAGAAACAAAAATTATTGTTCTCTTATTAGTTTATTTGATAGCTTACAAAGAGATTTCAATACTGACCTCATCAATGTTTCATTATTTCTTTCTGTAAGGTACATAGAGTGGTCTAATCTTCAATGTGTTTATTCTTGCCTGGATATATATGTGATACATAAATGATTTTCTTTTGTGCATAGAACTGCAGTTTTTCTTACACAGTTGGATGTGAAAAGCTAAAACATTTGAGACAGAAATAGGTACTTCCTGCATAAATTTCCAGAGTCTTAGAGTATCTGCTTGTTGACCTTTTGCATGTGAAGTTAAACCCATGTATTCCAAAACACTAGTGTCCTTATACATACCTGAGTTTCTAGTAAAAAAAAAAATTACCGACTCCCCACTGCAGAGATGCTATTTCAGTAGGTTTGTATTTTAACCCCAGAAGCACTGTTTAAAACAGGTACCAGATGATTTTCACAGAGGAGGTCTGTGAACCACATTTTAAGAGGTGCTGTTAGTATTTAAGTTCATGTCTTTTGAGCCAGTTGACTATCGACTGGTGCCCTGATTTTTATACTTTCATTATTGAATTACTTGACATGTTAAAAGAATTATTTTTTATTGATAAGGCCTTTGCAAATGATGCCATAAGCTTATAATTGCTGCTCCCTTCTTCTCAATATGACTTTTTGTTTAGGTTTTAACTTAGTGTCCATGTCTTCCTGGAATTCTTTCCTGCCTCTCCCTGCACCTCACTGAGCACACATTTATTACATTATGCAGTTGGTGGAGTCTTGGCTTTTCTGAAAGTGATAGTTCCAAGACCTCAGTGGATGCCTGAAACCATGGATAGCACCAACCCCTTTTATATATGTTTTCTGTTCATGTCTTCCACCCACAAATTTAATGACTTTTCCATCTTAACTATAAACTTATCCTATGACTATAACTTTGCAATTTGAGATGCAGGAAAACCCAGCCTGAATTCCTTTTTTCTTCTTCACAAGTTCAGAAGATTCATTCTTACCCAAGATTTTAGTAACTTTAGCGTGTGGGTTTTTTTCATTCATTATTAAGTCAAAAACTTTATCTCTTGACAAAAGCACTTTCTGGCTTCTCTTTGGCGTATCTGATTGCGAGTATCACTAATCTTGCACTTTGGAGCCTTTGTAAGTAAAATAAGGGTTACTTGAACACAGGCTCTGTGATAGTGTGACAATCTGTCTATCTGATACCCCAGAGACTATGAAGTGACTAATGGGAAGGGAGCACTAGAGTATAGATATGCAAACAAAGCAATTCACATCCTGGGTGGGATGAGACAGGGAGGCTCAAGATTTCATCATGATACTCAACTGTGTGCTATCTGAAATTTGTGAAATGTTTATTTCAGGAATTTTTCACTTAATATTTTCAGACCATGGTTGACTACGTGTAACTAAAACACTGAAAAGCAAAACTTCAGATGATGAGGGATAACTGTATTGCTTTACATAATTGTCCACCTTCCCCATTTTCCTGTGAACCTTGTGATAGCAGGGTAGTCTGTTTTATTTATTGTGATCTAGTATAATATTTAGAAATTTGTGTGCACTCAATATATACTTGTTAAATGATGAGTGATTGGTGATTTAATAAATATGAATTTCTATTTATTTCAATAACTATTACATTTTCATCAGGATCACTATTAGGTAAAAACATTCACTTCATATATTCAATACACATCTGTTTAATATCTAGTTAAGGACATCATGTAAATTTCAATTTTATGTCCCATTTCTTTCAGGTGAGGAAATTTTTTCTTCATATTCTAAAGATGGTGCAAGCCATTAAGCAATGAAATTGGGAGAGATAAAAGGAAAACAACAAAAATTAGGCATTTTTTTATTCAACAAGCACTAATTTTCATTTCCCACTTGATCAAAAGCTCATATCCCCAAGACCTTCTAAATATAATGCCTTTCCTTCAATAGAAGTCATTCTTTTTCCTTTACCCTTGTTTACCCTACTGAATTCTCTATCTTAGGTTTTGTGAGTTGCATCTTTAAATTCTCAAACTAGAAACCTCTGCCTCATCCTTTATTTTTCTATACTCATACATGTTGCCTAGATTGTAGTAAAGTGTGTTGTACTCATATAAAACTAATACAATGTAGAACTAGTTTTGGGGCTCAGAGATCCAACTAAAGAGGAGGAATGACCTCCCAACTCTCTAGGAAAGGTGGATTCTAAACAGCTAAGTCCAATGGGCTTGTGTTCTAAGATACATTTTTGTGTACATTAGGAGTTTGCAATTCTGGCCCCACATCAAAACCACCTTAGGAGATTCCCAGCACCATCATTCTCCATTCCCTCTCCCAACCTTCATGTGCATGTCTTTTAATTCAGAATTCACAGAGATAGGACCTGGTGTTTCTGATATGAAAGGTAACTTGGGGAATTATTGTTATATTTAAAAGCTATAGTATTCATGGGAGAAGGGAGGCCAAGGTAGTAGGGCCCCTGAACAACTGAGATGCTTATAGTTCCTTTATGAGCTTAATTTCTAGTTTCCTAGAAATTCCTCTCAGTAGAATGCCTAAATCTAGCAAAGCAGATTGGTTACCATTTCCAGATTGGTTAAGAACTACTGAGAATAGTATGGACCCAGGTGAACAGAATATGACTGAACTCGTATTTTACTTTTCCCCAGTGAAGTGCTAGAATAAAAGCCATAACTTGCTGGTCCACCATTCATGAATATGTACCAGATATCAAGGAAGAAGGTACTTTTCATGGCCATCTGAGAGGCAAATCACATGGCCTATAAGACATCAGAAACCAAACTTCAGATTAATTTAAGACATTCATTTATAGTGCAGGAGCCCCAGTTAACCACCTGACTTAATTCTTCCTTGCTAAGATCTTAGAAGGGAAAATACTAGATTTCTTTTTTTAAGGTTTTATTTATTTATTTTTATTGTTGTTCAAGTATAGTTGTCTCCATCCCCGCAACTCCCGTCATCCCAGCCATCCCAACTCTCCATCCTTGATTCTACCCCCCTTTGGCTTTGTCCATATGACCTTTATACACGTTCTTTGAAGACTCTTCCCCCCTTTCCACCCATTATCCCCTCCCACCTCCCCTCTGGTTATTGTCAGTTTGTTCTTAATTTCAATGTTACTGGTTATATTTTGCTTGCTTGTTTGTTTTGTTAATTAAGTTACATTTATAGGTGAAATCATATGGTATTTGTTTTTCATGGCCTGGCTTATTTTACTTAACATAATGCTCTCTAGCTACATCCATGATGTCTCAAAGGGTAAGAGCTTCTTCTTTCTTTCTACTGCATAGTATTCCGTTGTCTAATTGTACCACAGTTTTTTGATCCACTCATTTACTGATGGATACTTAGGTTGCTTCCACGTGTTGTAAATTGTGCTGCTATTAATATTGGGGTGTGTAGGTCCTTTGGAATTGGTATTTCAGGATTGTTAGGGTATAATCCTATCAGTGGAATTGCTGGGTCAACAGGGAGCTTTATTTTTAGTTTTTTGAGGGAATTCCATATTTTTTTCACAGTGACTACACCTGTCTGCATTCCCACCAACAGTGCATTTGGGTTCCCTTTATTCCACAACCATGACAGCACTTTTTGTTGATTTATTTATGATGGTCATTCTGACTGGTGTGAAGTGACATATCATTGTGGTTTTAATTTGCATCTCTCTGATGGCTTATAATGATGAGAATCCTTTCATATGTCTCTGGGCCCTCTCTGTATCCTAAGCCCATGAATGCAACCAAGTTCAGGCAGAGGGAGGCATTTTAAAACTCTATTTATAAGAAACTGATTGACAAATAATATTGATGTTACGTCAATAGATGAAATTCAAATTTTCTTCTTTTTTCTTATTGCTGTTACCTTTAATCTCTACTATTTTGTGCCTAAAATATTGCTGGAACCTTATAACTAGTCTTCCTGCTATATAGTGGTTCATTCCATCCAGGTTCTTTAAAAGTATCTCTAGAGATTGATCCCTAAGTGTAAATCTAACCATGTCTCTCTCATTTAACTCTCTCTCCCCTATTACCACATCTCCACACTGATTAAATAATGCATGAAAATTCAGCCCTACTTCATATGGCATGCTAAGACTTTTAAACCTGGCTGAATCAAACCCTAGTTCTGTTTATTTAAAAATTTTCCCCAATATACGGTCCAAATATTGAACATTTCATTGATTCCAGATGTGTATCTTTCTTTGGAGCTTTCTTACCCTTAACTTCTTTGTCCACTTGTTATTCCCTCTGACTGGAATTATCTTACTATTTTGTTCTTATTGGGGAACTTCTACTTTACCTAAAATTTAACTCAGAATGTTGGTCTCCTTGTGAAAAATTCTATGATTTCCCCCAACAAAATATTTGCCTCAATTCTGTCCTCTCTTTCTTCCTTAGAGAATATCTATCAAATAACATTATTTATTATATTTATCATTTATTATAGCAATTGATATTAATGTGTTTTTTCATCATTACATTATAGCTTTCCTGAGGTAAGAAGCTATAGATTATTCATGTAAGATTCCCAGTACTTATAATAATTTATAGCACATATTAGGTACTCAAAATATCTATTAGAAGAATAATTTACCCCTCTTATGATTAAATAAATACCACATTATATGATTTAAGGTTCACTATAAATTAACTGTTTCTCCACAAAACATATACTTTTTAACTTCTTACTTTTAAAATATATATTAGCTTTTTATTTTGTTTAATTATTTGAATGCATAATTAAAAATATTGTTCTGAACTCTGAAAGGAGTAATGTTTGAAGCTTTATGAGATGTACAAAATATGCATAATTTAATTTATTGGACAAAACTTTTTCTGAAATTAAATTTTAATGAAGAAGGAAGAAAAGAACAATATTAGATAATATGACAAGAGGTAGAGAGAAGGGAAGTGGAGATAGGATGCCGTGCATTTACTCAAGAGCATTTTTTATGCCACAATTATGTATAGGCCATGTGTTAGCCACTGGAAATACAGATAAGTAAGAAATTCAAAAAGAACTCAGGAAACATAAAGGGGAGCATAGAAACATTTAATAGTACATTTCATTTATATCACAATTGTATGTAAATCCAGGCCTTATCTTCATCAAACATCAAATTTGTCTTTTGCCTCAAATTTTCTAAATTTGTTTAATTATACCCTTTAGATGTAATTGGCTATATGATGGCTATTTTGCGCTTCAGAGAGGGATTTTATTTATAAATATCCCCCTGTCTTGGACAGAGAGAAACCCATTGTTTTAATTAATTATCTGAAACTAGAATTTAATTAATCAGATATTATAAACAATGTAATGAGTGCCTACAAAACTACCACTCAAACAGTAATTGACTCTAACCATTGCCTTTCCTCATTTCTATTACCTAACTTGTCCCACCTGATGAAAGCCGTATCTTAAAAATCAAGCTTTCTTGTTTATGTAACTTTTTATTATAGTCTATGTGTTCCTTGACATATATTTAAGTTATTTTAGTATTTTTACTTTAATAAAAAAGAACATCCTCTGATGTAATATTTTGGAACTGTTCATTCAATATTATTTAGGTAAAATTTATTCATTTTGCTGTAGGTCTCTGTGGTTTACACAATTTTTTGTGATATGAGATGGTTTTGCATCTAATCATGATGGGTATTTGGTTTGGTTCAAGTTTATGTACTCAATAGCAATTTTGATTGATTACTAGTAAGTGGTATAAGGGTTCCTTATGGTCTTGATTTGTATTTCTCTGTTTTTTAATAATGGTGACCATCTATTTATGTAGTCACTAGCAAAGTGTATCTTGTCTTCTGTGAAATGTCTCATACCCTCCCGATTCTATTGAAATCTCTGTGCTTTTTTAGTGATTTGTTAGAGTTCTTTATAATATTTTAATAATTGTGATGATTTTGTGTAATGCAAGCATGTTCTTACAGTTTGTAATTTATATTATTTTCATTATAAAGATGTCTTTTAATGAGCAAGTTTTAAATGTTGATAAAGTTACACTATCTTTTTTACAGTCCCTGTTTTTTTCTAAAGAAAACATTTCTTACTTTTAGATCTGAAAGATACTTATATATACTTTCTACTAATAATTTCAAGTTTTTTTGTTTTTTTCATTTAAGGTCATAATCAATCTGGAGTTCACTTGTAAATAATATATGTTGGGCTAATTTCACCTTTCCTCATAAGAGTTGTCATTTTTTTGTCTCCATTTACTGAAAGATTCCTTATATCCCTGCTGTTTGACATGCTACATTTGTCATATACCAAAGTTTAATATTTCTAGATGTGTCAGTAAGTTTCTTAATTCTCATCTGTCTCTGCCAAAGTAACTGTCCTAATTAAATCTTCATAAGAACTCTTAAAGTCATGTACAGCAGGTTCCTCTTTCCTGCTATTTCTCAGAAATATTCCAGATATCTTTAGCTTTTTATACATTTTTATAATCATATTACCAAATATTGTGAAAAACTGAATTGCAATTGTGATTAAAATGTAGTAAATTAACTTGGGAGAGAATTAATATATTCATAATATTTTCTTTATATCTATGAACATAGTATATTTCTCAATTTTTCTAGATTTTGATACAATTTTATTGTTTTTGAGTCTTACTACATATCTTCTATTAATTTTATAGACACTTGATATATTTAAACTTCATCTATTTCTACTTCTGTTATTTATATTTATCACTGAATTTACTATTTCCCTCTACATTTCTGTATTTATATGTTTTTACAAGACATGAATATAATCATACATAGTTTGGTAACAAATTATTTGTCTCCAACATGAGTTAAAAAGCGGGTTTCTTTTCTTTTGACACAATCTTCTTTTTAATAATTATTTTTTTGTTCAAGTACAGTTGTCTGCCTTTCACCTCCCACCTCTCCCCCTACCCAAGCTATCCCCACCTCTGTCCCCTGATTCCAGGCCCCCCTTGGTTTTGTCCATGTGTCCTTTACAGTTGTTTCTGAAAACCATTTCCCTCTTTCCCCCCATTATCCCCTCCACCTCCCTTCTGGTTACTGTCAGATTGTTCTTAATTTCAATGTCTCTGGTTATATTTAGCTTGTTTGTTTTGTTGATTAGGTTCCACTTAAAGGTGAAATCATATGGTATTTGTCTTTCACTGCCTGGCTTATTTCACTTAGCACAATGCTCTGCAGTTCCCTCCATGCTGCCGCAAAGGGTAGGAGCTCCTTCCTTCTTTCTGCTACGTAGTATTCCACTGTGACATAATCTTTTTTAAATTGAGGTATTTTAGAGAATTGAATTTAAAAACCAATTAATAGCATTTTGGTTAGGTGAAAACAAAAGGCTTTAAATGGCTATTTTCCCTCTACAAATGAATTTCTCTGCATTGTTATGGGAATGAACAAGAAGCTGGAACAATTAAGTGATGGCTAGTGCTTTATATATATTTTTAAGCCAATAAATATTACATACATGGAGAAGAAAAATGTGACAGCTTGCAATATATTTCACAAAAAATGGAACTTAACATAATTATTGTTCTCATTAAATAATATAGATTTATAGATTAAATCAGTATCAATCATGCAAACACTATATCTTTGTAATGAAATTTTTATGTAGAAACATTATTTTCATCTATAGACCCACTGAAAGGTACTAAATATTTTGAATTAACTTCAAATTAAGCATCATGAGTATAATAAATACTAAATTATCTTAGTCAGTATGACATAATTTGTAATTATCTCAGAATTTGTTGAAATAAGATTAGGCTTCCTGGGATTTGTATCTTATTGTCCACTGAAAAATAAACTCTATTACACAAATTTATCAGCCATTGCCAACTCCCTAGACTTCTTTCACTGCATGTTCAGCTGAAATAGAACAAGAAAATCTGATGGATTTACCTATATCATTACTATACACAAAGTGGACTTCTTCACTAACATTTTTGTTTTTGGCTGAGTGTCACAGGCAAATCTAAATATAGCTTTTCAACAAATACACCTATAAACAGATTACATTTGAAAGTTAAATGTATTTTATCTTTCTCAATCAGTATGTAGGATGTGATTGAAAAAGGGAGTGTAACTTGAAAATATATGGATTCCTATGAGCAATCTGAAGTCTCAGTTTTAAAATTGGCTTGTGGCAATATACACATAAAGTTTTTTAACTGAATATAAATTTAGCTTCCTTTGAGTTTTTAGTAGGTTTTAGTCCATTCTTTTCTGTAGAGATAGAACTAATGTTATATCAGTCCAACTGAACTTTAATTAAGATAGAACACAAAAAAACTTAATAATTGGGATGTTAGAAAACAATTTCCATGACCACAAATGAACTATCAGTTCATAAAACTTTATCATTTAAACTAAGACAAAAATGTTCTCACTTGCAACTATTATATTCATGATGAAATAATTTCCCATGTATAAAAATACTTAGAAGCTATAATTCCAGAAAAATGTATAACATTTTGTTTTAAATTTAACAGTAAAGAAGAATCATCAGTAACTACATGTAAGAATAACTTGGAGAATTCAAAGATTACAGGTAATCTTACTTAATTTATAAACAAAATCTGTGGCTTTTGTTAAACTCTACAATTATAACTGTCTTACATAGATACAATTATATTAACTTTTCAGATACCTATATCCCAACAATTGTCTGTTCTCATGAGGAGGAGGACTTGGAAATTGGTAATCGAAATGTAAAAGATGTAAACAGGGAACATGATGAACTTAATGAAAAAGAATTAAAGCTGATGGTAAGTGCTCTGTTTGCCACAATATTAGAGAAGATGAATCATTTTATGCTTCAAAGAGGCTGCAATACTAGCCTTTCAATAGCTTCAACTAATGTAATCTGCAAATGTGAAAGTATAGCCTATTCTGTTCTAGCTTGATCAACAAGTCACTTTGATTTCAGTATGTTGCTTCTGCTCTCTGCAGTGATAAATTGACACTCATTCTTTACCCTTTTACCAGCAGCTCTGAACAATAGTTTGTAGGAGTTACAGAAGAGGTAGCACTATTCTAATGTACATTTCTAATCCTTGTGACAAGTGTACACTTAGTGTAAACTTATCTGTAACAGTAGAGAGCTGGACTAGATGATTGCTAAGGCTCTGTCCAGTACTACAAACATTGTATTTAGCAACATTTTGTTTTACTTTCATCTTTGTGAGAATCACAAGGTTCTATATCACTGGAAAGTATTAAATTACAAAATGAGAAACTATTCTGTGCTATATTTTGAAAACAGGAACCAACTACAATACTATACAATTTAGCATTAAATTTGTTATAAATTTCACACTTGCTGAGCATTCAATCTATTTGGAATTTGGAAGGGGTCTTTACATATTTTTTGTTAAAAAGGAAAAAATAAGAGCAAATGAATCACATCATTTATCCTTTACTGTGTATTTGGTTAGAGTGCTTGTCATTAGAGTACATAGATTCATAATTATCTACAATTAAAATGACATTTGCCTCTTCCAGTGTCAGGTCTGAAACAGAAAAGAAATATAGCTCATATTTTTAACACTTTATTCTCCCTTTTCTCCCTTTTCTATAGTAATAGGGGAGCTGCATCACTAAAGTGGGCAATATACTTTGTTCTAACTTTAAGAAACTACAAAGTTGTCACCATTATGAGAATTCTTACCAGCAGAAAGTTAACAGCTATTTTTTCAAACCACAGAATATAATGAAAGGGGACTGAAAAACTACATACTCCACCAATATACCTCATTAAAATGCAAGCTCAAATACAAGTTTATTTAGAAGTTACTGAGATTGTATGTCCAATAAATGAACAGGGAGCTGTAATTTAGAAGCTAATTTGCTCCATGATGACACTGATGCATAAAACAATGAAGCTCTATAATAGATGGAAATACAACCAAATTTGTAGAACCCACAGGCATAGGCTTACAAGACAGCTGTGCAGTTGACAAGTAACATGAGCCTTGTGTGAGAAGAAGGGGAAACCGTAAGATTTGCATATAATTATTGAGATCATGCAAATGTCAGTTATCAGGAGAAAAAAAAATACACAGGCATCTCACTGTTAAATCCTGACAGTTGGCATCACTGAAGAGCTCAAATACATTTGAGTACCCGTTGGCAGAGGGTCATTAAAACAGAATTTGCAGAGACATTAACTCCTTCGCTTTTCTTTGAGTGACGTTTTGCTATTAATAGTTTGCAGAGGCTTTGCAGAAAACATATTAATAAAAGAAGCTGTAATAAGGGCACCTACAGCAAGTGTGAATGCAGAAAGCTACTCTTTAATTGATTAGCCTGGTGCAATCAATGTTTATATTTTAAGTGGTAAGAAAGTGCAATGACAAGCAAGAACAGTTGAATAATATAATGTGTTATTTGTAAGCTGGAAAGGAAAATGATTAATTTTGGTCTCTTTCTCATTACTCTCATTCCCAAGTCATAGCCTATAAGTGTCCCCACAAAACACCTAGCTTCCACGATTTGTGCCAAATCCACAACTGAAATGAGTTGAGGAAATCTATCAAATAATTAGTAGCCAAGTTAATGAAACCTATCTTATTCATTTTGTATATTTAAAATAATTGAGATTATTTCTTGTTCTGTTTTCATTCTTAAGGTAAATCAACACTTAATCAGAAGCCCTGCTTCTAAAGATGAAAAGAGTACATTTTCAACATATACAGCCAATTTTCCAAATAAAGCTGAGGAGTTCGAGAGAAAGCATACTTATGATGAAGTATACACTGACTTGCTGAAAAAGACTTTGTCATCAAATTCATCACCAGAAAGCAACTTAAAGAGAGATTTTTACCACAATGAAAATTTTTTCTCAGGAAATGATCATAGTCATCAACCTTCAGATAACATTACTTCAGATATGAGAAAAATCAAGCTGCCTTTGAGAAATATTGGCAGTGATGAATTAGTAAAATCACATATCAGTATCAAAGAAGTATTGGATGATAATGATAATCCAGATCAAATTAGAGGCAAAGTGCAAATATCTTGTTCCTCCTCAGATCAACTAATGGCAGACAAACTTAATAAAAAACATGAAGGAGAAGCTATGAAAATTAGAATAAAAGATTGGGAATGTTTAAGAACTTTACCTTCAGATTTTCATTTGGAAGAATCCATAGAAAAAGCATCTTCCACGGAAGATTATGGGACTGGTATAAATGAGAAAGATAAGCATTTAGTTGTTAATGAAAAACAAAGGAAAAATCTTCAATCAGTATTACACAACCAAGAGAAGAAGATGACTCACTCAAAAATGAATGTGAAAAGAATTGGTGCTAGTAGCAGAGAACTAACTGATTTACTGAGTAAAGATACTACAACTCCTGACCAGGCAATCAGGACAGATTTGTTTCAATCACCAACAGGAAATCTAAGTTGGGAAGAAGCTGTGTTAACAACTCCAGAGTGTGATCCCTTGCCTAGTAAAGGCACTACTTTAGGAGAGATGCCTGGTCAAGTTTGTTCAAGAAATAGAAGTGTTTTGAGGAATTATCATCCTTACCAATTTGAAGAAGAAACTTCATATTGCACTAATACTGAAGATCAGAATAAGAACAAACAACATAAACAATTACAGAATGTTTTGGAAGGTCAGGAAAAAGCAAGAAAGAGTAAGACAAATACAACAGAGCAGATCAAAGAACAAGCAGATTGTGAAGACATGTGGGAAAAAAGAGATAATACAAACAGTTTGAATGCTACTCCTACAGAATTGTTTACCTGCCAAGAATCAGTGAGCTATGAACTGTCTTCTCTAGCTGATCATGATATTAATGAGAAAGTGAGAGCAGGTACAGCTTATATAATTAAGACAAGAACAGAAAGTGCTCTAGAAAGTATGTCTGCTGCAGAAAAAGCAATAATTGCTAAGCTACCTCAAGAGACAGCACGAAGTTACAGGCCCACTGAGGTAAAGGAAACAATGTTTGATCCACATGAAGGGAGAAAAGATAATCCACATTATACCTTTTTTCAAGGAGATAAAGTAGGTGTAATCTGTGACAATGATTTTGAAAAAAAAACATGTTTAGATATTTACAATGTACATGTAGATAAAGTGGAGAATGAAGAAATGCTACCTATGTACAATCCTCCAAAGAAATGTGGCATTGGAAATATAACATCTGTAGAAGAATCCTTACTGGTCATTAGTGGCAATCAAAGAGCAGATTCAAAACTGAATTTTCATTTGGGAATGTTACCAACAGACAAAAAAATATTTCCAAAAAATAGAGATCATGGACAGGTCCAAGAATTAACAAAGGAAATGGATGTAGCTGCCACTATTAATCCTGCCTTAAACTCAGACCCTAATAGACTGTTTGAGAATGGCTCTCACATTTCCAATCACCATGCTAAAACTTCAGTGTCATTTTATGAACAGGCAGTTACTATAGAGAATACAGTGACTACCATGACTCTCCAATCTATTCCTTCTAAATCAGAATATAATTGTAATTCATCAGGTACAATCCAAGGTATCGAAAAACACCTGCATCCTTGGGATGTACCTGAAGAAGCTTCCAAAAGTTCAGGCATAATGACAGTTAGTAGAAATGAAAAATCTATAGGTCAGATTTTCGAACAAAGAGAATGTAATGTGAAAAAAGATTTAAGGCCAATGACTTCAATCACTGAAGATATTGAAAATGTAGAGGAGGCAAAGCATAAAAGTGAAGGATTGTTAAACTCTGGACAATCTCTGTGTTTTTCAAGTGACAAGGAATCTAAGAGCTCTGCTTCTGTTAATCTCCTTGCCCAAGAATGTCAAGTTCAAAGCAGTGGATCTCTGCTTTTGAAATACATCAACTCAAACGTATCTTATTTCCTTTTGTTTCTGATATTTCTTGTAACCATCTACCAGTATGACTTAATGATCAGCTTGGCATTCTACCTTTTTTTATTGTATTGCCTATCTTGGGAAGGGGGGAGACCAAAAAAGTCTGTCAGAAAAAAGTAACCTAAGGACTACTATTATTTTTCTTCAAAGTTAAGCTATTTAGCCCCAAATATTTGGATTGGTGAAAAGACTATTTATTGTTCAAAGAGCCAGTACCAATTTTTCTCTTAAAGGATGATTTAAAAAGGCATGCATATGAAATTTGCTCATTCAATAAGTAATTATTCTATATAGAACCATTATGTTTGGATCATTATGTTTGGATCATGCCTATATGGATATGAGATCTGAAGCACATGAAGTTGAAATTAGGTACAACTAATTTCAACTTAGCAGGCTCCTTAGCATGCTATGAAGTTGCAATGCTTCATGTCTCTTCACTACTTAAAGTGCCATTTCTTGAATTCATTTCTTTCACAGTAAAGCTTCATTTTTCCCTGAGTATTTTTTTCTCTATGGTTTTTAAAAATAGCTAAAACATTCAATACTGACCAAGAAATTTGCATTTACTACTGTATGATTTATCAGCACATTTTAATAGATTAAATCTTTCAACTTCAATTTAATTTTAGGAACAACATACATGTATATTAAAATATGTAAACTTAAATTGAAGAAACATGTTACTTGCTTGAGTTGAATAATACTTTATACACACACATGCCTGTCACCTCCTTTATACCTACAAAGTCAGGGCATTCATAAGTCAAATCTGACAAAGACTGAAACAATTAGTAAATGATCCTTCAATTCTTTAAAGTTTTTTTGATGGTCTGTCTTTAAGAAAATTTTCTCTGTTACAAAGGGACGCTGTGTAACAAAGTTGAACAATTTCAATGTCAACTATGATTCAGAGTTGAAAAATTTAAAGAACTACAAACATTGCTTTATATAATAATGATTTTAAAATAGTTCCAAATGAACTATTCTACTCAGTAGTATTTTTGTCCTCACATAAATTTTTAATCTTTTCTCAGTATAAGACAATGAATTATTCCTCAAGGTGGATTTAGATAACAGCTAATCATTAGTGATATTTATTATATAACCATCAGGTTCCTAGATGATAACTCAAATTTTAAATTAGGCAGATAAGTAGATATGGAAATCTACTGAAGGAGAAATGAATATCGAATGTAGCAGTAATTTTGACTTGCTATTATCTATAGCCAAGTCTGTGAAATAATAGAACTAGTCATTTTAGACACATAAGTGTAATGCAAAGATTTTTATACAATCGATTTTACTGAATGACCACTATAATTTCAAGTCCCACAAAAATTAAATTTTTTCCAAATAGCATTTATGTTATGTTCTTAATAATTTATTTTAGTCATGAATATTATTTTATATGACCAGACTTGTCTTCTTTATTAGGCTCACATTTTGCATACAAGTAAATCAAAACTGAAAACAAAGCAAAACAAAATTTAGCAGGAGAACCAATACAGATGCAGACAGGAGGGCTGTGTCATCTCTAGGACAATTTGATCTACATATTTCTCTTATCAAAATCTTTGACTTTCCTTTTAATTTTCATTGAGTGACTATAGAAATTGAACTACTCAATAAGGTTCATTTTTGGTTAGTAGTCCTATCTTAGCTAGTTCTTATAGAATTGAAGAATAGAATCTACTTTAATTTTGAAGCAAGGTACAAAAGAAATATGATGGGCCATGCTCTTCCAGCTTCACTAGAGTTATATACATATATGAAGAGAACAACTAAAAAAGCTTCTTTCATTGACTTGATTAAATTAATTTTCTGTTTTCAGAAATAATTTATAATAATTTATAGCAATGTTGATTTTCATTTTTAATAAGAAATTCTGTCATTAATCAAATATGGTTCCATAACTTTACCAAAACCTCTTTAAAACAGCAAATTAAATTTTCACTAGATTTTCAGCATAGCTTTGAATGATAATGTTTTATGAGAAATGTCATTATTGTAGTGTGTTAAAACCCTATTAAATAACTCTTCAAAAAAAGTTGAGCATTTTTATTTTGTGTCATTTCTCTATTTGTTAAATACATATATATTACCTTCACTTTTCAAATATAAAACTATACATTATGTGGAAGTTCTCCAAGTCTTATCCTAATATATCCAAATTTAAAAAAATATTTTATTTATTTGTTTTTAGAGAGAGGAGAAGGGAGAGAGAAATAGAGAGAGAGAAACATCAATGTGTGTTTGCCACTCATGCGCCCCTCCTGGGGATGTGGTCTACAACCCAGGCATGTTCCCTGACTG
Source organism: Anoura caudifer (assembly GCA_004027475.1). Classification (NCBI taxonomy): domain Eukaryota; kingdom Metazoa; phylum Chordata; class Mammalia; order Chiroptera; family Phyllostomidae; genus Anoura; species Anoura caudifer. Next base: position 55,935 of record PVKU01004510.1, on the reverse strand, counting down.
GGATTCAAGACAATAACCCTTTGGTTCACAGGCTGACTCTCAATCCAGTGAGCCACACCAGCCAGGGCTGATATATACAATTTTTTTTATATTCATGATATATTAAAGAAGTCATGGACAAATCAATAATGGATTACAGAGGAATTATTTTTATTTGCCTTAGATGCTACCAAGGTCTGATTTTGCAACATATTTCAATGCCTAATTAAGTTACTGGTTTTGGTTGGAATTAGTGAATATGCTTTGCACTTCACATCATTCTGCCTGCACCATGTAGCCTTGTTTCTACTTCCTTCTGCGTCAAGTACTCTGTCAGTCAAACCAATCACTTTGTCCCTAGAACATGCTTATCTGGTTTATCCGTGACTGGTCATGTCATCCCCCTAGAGGCCACTTTCATTTGTCTATACGCATTTCTCCCCATTCAACTCTGCACATTTTCTGTGCACAGCTCAAGTCTGCACCTTTTTGAGGTCTCTAACTATTTCAGATGGTGGATCACTCTGTTTTCACATCTCTAGTGACATATTTTCTTTTCTTTTTTTGCATGCACTGGGCATTTGACTAATTATCATAACTGGACTACCTGCTTGTTCATGAAAGGGACAAAGTTTTATTGTTTTTTTCTGTACTTCACAAGGCCTAGCTTATTTCATAGGACTCCTCAGTCAATACTTTTGGCTAGAATTGAATTGCAGTGCTATCTCCTTCCTCTTATTCCTGAAACATGAACAGGATACTCTGAGGTCTGATTTTAAAATGAGTAGACTTAATCAAAACAAAGCTAGGATGTTTTAGTAAAATACCAAAGACAAGATAGAGTAAAAGAGAATGTGGGGATAAAACATGTAGTATGGTAGATTTGGGTTGTAGAAAGAGACAATCCTTTCTCTCTATTCCTCTTAATAAATTAAATTGATTTCTTCATTTATTAGTTATTCCTACCACAGAACATTTTCTGTTAATTTGATTTCATAGGAAACATACACAGATTATACACTAAAAGAATAATAATTCATATCTTTGATCACTGGTTCATGTGACAATTAATAGAACAAAACATGTTTTCAGATAAAGTAGCTCAGTAGCTTAAAAATCAACAAACATCACAAGGTATAAAGTGTTACGAAACTCAATCTTCCCAGCTGCTGTCATGCCCTTTGAAAACAACTGACCTCTCAATTTCACACCTGTTATACAGGTCAACTTTTAAAGAAAGCAAGTAGAACTTGCAAAAATAGTATTTTTTTAAGAAAATGTTTGCCTGATTAACATAAGATTATATATACAAAAACATGTGCATAACTCACACAGATATAAATATATATGTACAGACACAGTATTCAAACATCTGACAACAGTAATGACAGTAGTCTATTAACACAATGTGTAGTGTTGTATATAACATATAAGAGATTTATCTCTTTCTTGAAGAAACTCATACTATTCTATTTAGATATAAAATTAAAGTGATAATGCAAAGACATGGCTATTTTTAAGTCAGAGTCTAAAGGAAATCTGTATATGGCCTGCAAATGTACTAGCATGTCATAAAACAGCTGATGACCACCAGTAATTATTCTCTGAAGACTTAAATCAAAGCCAGATACATGTCTTCTATATTGTATAATGCATCAGTATCTTGTATCTGTTGACTTAGCTGTGAGTGGAAAGATTTAGAATTCTCTAAAGACACAGTCTATTAAACATAATATTAAGCAGCAGAGGAATAATACTTAAAATCCGCTATGAGAAGTTAGAAATTCTCTTTGTAAACACTTAAATAACCCATAATCTACTTTTAATAATTTTATGTAGGAAGCTTTCAATGTAGAGTTTATAAAATATCTTTAACACAAAGCATTTATAAAAATATTACACATTTAAATCATTTTAATGCATACACTCTAGAATGATATGGATATTTTGTTTCTGAACATTAAGTGACCTTCCCCATTAATTCATAAATCCTCAGAAAGTGCAATTATCATTTTTATTATTCAAATAAACTTTCCCCATGTTTAAGTAAAGCCATTCTGCATTAAATAAAAGATAATATATTTCTGTATTAAAAAAACATAAGTAGAGAGGGGGCAGAAGATGGCAGCGAGGTAGATAGGAGCTGAACCTACTTGCTCATGCACTCAACTGGGACACCTAGCCAGTCTTTTGAAGAACAGAGTGAACAGCCAATAGAATCCCTAAGAATACTGAAAAACCAATTCAAAAGAACTTATGCACCCCAATATTCCCAGCAGCACAATTCACAATAGCCAAGTGCTGGAAGCAACCTAAATAACCACCAGTAAGTGAGTGGATCAAAAAACAATGGTACATTTACACAGTGGAATACTATGCAGCAGGAAGAAAGAAGGAGCTCCTAACCTTTGCCACAGCATGGATGCAACTGGAGATCATTATGCTAAGTGAATTAAGCCAGGAAGTGAAAGACAAATACCATATGCTTGCATCTATAAGTGGAACCTAATCAACAAAACAAAAAAGGGAGCAAAATATAACCAGATAAATTGAAATAAAGAACAAACTGACAATAACCAGAGAGGAGGGAGGAGAGAGATAATGGAGGAAAATAGTGAAAGGGCCATCAGGGAACATGTATAAAGGGCACATGTAGCCCTAGCTGGTATGGCTCAGTGCATTGAGTGTCTACCTGTGAACCAAAGGATCACTGGTTCTATTCCTAGTCAGGGCACATGCCTGAGTTCCTGGCTGGGTTTTAAATGGGGACATGCGAGAGGCAACCACATATTGATGTTTCTCTCCCTCTCTCAGTTTATTTCCCTCTGTCTAAAAATAAATTTAAAAAAATCTTTTTTAAAAAAAGACACATGGACAAAGTCAAAAGGGGTAGGTCCGTGGGTGGAGCTTGTGATGGGTGGGGCAGGGGGGCATGGTGGGGTGAGAATGGATACAACTATATTGAACAACAATAAAAAATTTTAAAAATAATCTACCAAAAAAACCATAAGTGAAAATATTTTAAATGTATTTCTACTCTGAAAGTTGGATAGAAAAAGAAGTAAGAGATTATAAATGTCCTCCAAACTTATTTCACAGTATTTAATATTTGGGGTCAGGCCTATAGATTTATTTATTTATTTATTTATCTTTTTTATTAATTTATTGAGGTGGCTGGTTAACAAAATTATACAGGTTTTGAGTACACAATTACACAGCACATCATCTGTACACAGTGTTATGTGTTTATTACCCCAAGTCAAGTCTCTGTTTATCACCACTTATCCCCCTGTACCCTGCTCCTCCTCCCACTTCTCTCTCTCCCCCTGGCAATCTGTTGTTTGCATCCATGAATTTTATTTTCCTCTCTTTTTTTCTCAATCCCTCAACCTCCTAGCCAATCTCCCATTCACAATACCTGTCAATGTGCTCCCTACCTATGAGTCTGTCTCTATTTCACTTGTTAATTCATTTTGGTCTATGTATGAGTGAGGTTATATGGTACTTTTTCTGACTGTCTTATTTCAGTCAGCATAATGCTCTTGAGATCCAACATGCTATCACAACGGGTAAGATTTCCTTCTTTTTATGGCCAAGTAGTATTTCATTGTGTAAATAAACCACAGCTTTTTATCCCCACTCATCCACTGATAAACACTTGAGATGTTTCCAAATCTTGGCTATTGTAAATAATGCCACAATAAACATAGGGGTGCATATATTATTTTGAATTAGTGTTTCAAGTTTCTTCAGATATATTCCCATAAATGGATTCACTGGGTCATACAGTATAGGAGACCATTCTGCAAGGTGTGGGCCCAGCTCCCACTTGGAAAGGCCAGTGGAAAGTGAGGTCTGATGCACAGAATTGACACCCACGGATAGCTTATCCTGTGGAGAATCTGCATTGTACCTAGACTGTTATGAGACTTGCTAAAACTCCTTCACCCTGAATAGAGGCATCAAATGCTTACTGTAACTTCCTAAAGTCTGGCTAAACCTCCCCAGTATGGAGTGTAACTAGTTTGACCACTTTTCCCTTTGGTCTGCAACATCATTCACTTTGAAGTAATTAACAATATTCTTTCCTTTGTTTTCTGTAGAAAAGGTAACCACCTAAAGCTGGCCTATGCATAGTAAATGAGGACTATCCTCAATGCAATGTGCCCAGAAAGGCAATAAAAGCTTGTCAAGGCATGGATCAGTGTACTCTCCTCTTGAGAGAGTGGCTGAGGTGCTCCAAGGTGCTCTCTCCTTGAGAGAGTGGCCATGCCGTCCCTTTTCTTCCACAGGACTCAGTAGTCCATGTGATTTTCGTGTCTCATGCACAATGTCATGGACATAGCTTGCAGGTGACCACCTCAATACGGCATATTAGGTTTTTTTTTTTTTTTTTTTTGAGGAAACTCCACACTATTTTACACAGTAGCTGCACCAGCCTGCATTTTCACCAACATTGAACAAGGGTTCTCTTTTCTTTACAACCTGGTCAACCAATGTTTGTTGATTTATTGATTTGTTGATTTTTTATTCTCTGCTGATTAGTGACATTGAGCATCTTTTCACATGCCTATTGTCCATCTTATGTCCTCTTTGGAGAATTATCTCTTCAGGTCCTTTAACCATTTTTATTATTTGGATTATTGGGTTTTTGGTGTTTAGTTGGATAAGTTCTTTATAAATTTTGGATATTAACCCCTTACTAGATGAATAATTGGCACATGTGTTCTCACATTTAGTGGATTGTCTTTTCATTTTGTTGATAATTTCCTTTTCTCTGCAAATCCTTTTTAGTATGATATAGTCCCATTTGTTTATTTTTTTGTTTCCCTTACCCAAGAAGATATAACAAAAAATATTGATACAAGAAATGTCCAAGACTTTATTTCCTGTGCTTTCTTCTAGGATTTATGTAGTTTTGAATCTAACATTTAAATCTTTAATCCATTTTGACTTTATTCTTTTGTATGGTATAAGAAAGTTTTACTTTTTGCATTCATCTGACCAATGTTTCCAACACCACTCATTGAATAGAATGTCTTTACCCTATTGAGTGCTTTTGACTCTTTTGTCATATATTAACTGACTATAAAGTTGTAGGTTTAGCCCTGGCTAGTGTAGCTCAGTGGATTGAGCAGGGGCTACAAACCAAAGGGTCATCAGTTCAATTTCCAGTGAGGACACATGCCTGGGTTGCAGGCCAGGTCCCCATTATGGGGTGCAACCACACATTTTTTTTCTTGTCTTCTCCTCCCCTCTCTCTAAAAGTGAATAAATAAAATCTTTAAAAAATAAAGTTGTAGGTTTGTTCCTGGTCTTATAATCTTCTGAATACAGGCCTTTTATGTTCTTTGTTAAATTTATTCCTAGGTGTTTTTATTTTGTGATTTTAAAGCAATTAAGAATGGGATTCTTTTCTGTTTCCCTTTCTGATACTTCATTATAGAGTTCAGTTTAAGTCAATTGTCTATTCCCATGTGAATTCTTTGACTTACCTGGTCTTATTCCAATGCTTAAATTAGTATTTAATTTGGACGCAACATTTTTTTTTCTTAAATGAAACAGTAAGGAACCCAATTGTAGTCTTGATCTTTGAGTATGACATCTAAATCTGTATCTCTATTGATTTGTGTATGTGAGCTTCAATCTTTAACAACAATAGTAATTATAATTGTTATAATTGTTATTATAACAACACCATAGCTGACTCTTGTGTTTTTTAATAATCAGATGCTATTTTCAGCTCTTTTGTGAAACAACCCATTTATGTTTTATAACTCCATGCGAGAAGCACTATTACTTTCCCATTTTACAGGTAGGATCAAGTACACAGAAGGCTAGCTTTTCCGAAGAGCACACAGCCCCTAAGTGGCTAAGTCTAGATTCATACTACAGCAGTTTTTCTCCAGAGTTGATCCTCTTAACCACTGTAGCATGTTGCTCATCCAGATATATCAAGTTATCTTATGAATTGTGCAGTAATATATTAGCATGTTTCATGGACCTATATTAATATATAAGTACGTTATATGTAATACACTATACCTTTTGCACAGATAATCCTATCTTTGTTTTTATTATTTATTTATCCTCACTGGAGGGTAATTTTTTCATTGCTTTTAGACAGAGAGAGAGGAAGCAATAAACGGTTTAGAAACAGGAAAAGGGAGGGATAAAAAGAGGGAGAGAAATACTGATGTGAGAGAGAAACATCCATTGGTTGGCTTTTGTATGGGCCCTGAATGTAGAACAAACTCACAACTTAGTCATGTGCCCTGACTTGAACCAAACCCACAATCTTTCAATTTGCAGGATGATGCCCAACCAGATGAGATAAACTGACCAGGGGTAATCCTATCTTTATTTATATACCTAAAAATGAAAGTTTCCAAAATATTCTGTTATTTTTCTATTTATTCATGTAACCTCAATTCAAAAAGTACACATTGAATCCCTTCCAGGTCACAAACAAGGTGCTAGTCCCAGGAGATGAAGACATAAATCAATAATTGAAATACTTTGTGACTATATCAATAATAGAGGTAAGATTTAGGACCAGAAATGGCACAAATGAAAGACTGTTTTGGTCCTGTAAGCACTGTGCTACATACATTTCAGAGATTTGCCATATTTTAACACAATAATTTTAAGTATGAAGGAAATCACAACAAAGCCCACCAAATATCTCCATACTATTCTTTGATAAATATAATAACTACAATGAAGAAACATCTTGATATAATTGGTGTAGTGTTTATTTATGCCTGCTGCCCCAATGCAATTATTAGTAACACTTTTTTACTTTCAAAATTAACATGATTTGGATGAAAAATTATAAGGTCAACATAAAATACAGTTAAATATCCTCACCAGTAGGTGTAAGTCACTCTGTGTTACATGAATAAGAGGCAGCTTTTTAAAAACACCCACATCCAATATTTTTATTGATATGAGAGACAGAGAGAGAGACATTGATGTGAGAAACATTGATTGGTTGCCTACTGTATGCTCTCTAGAGGATTGAACTCACAACCTGGGTATGTATTTTTTTAAAGATTTTATGTATTTATTTTTAGAGAGAGGGGATGGGGGAGAAAAAGAGAGACAGAAACATCAACATGTGGTTGCCTCTCACGTGGCCCCCACTGGTGTCCTGGCCCCATGCCCAGGCATGTGCCCTGACTGGGAATCAAGCTGGCAACCCTTTGGTTTGCAACCCATGCTCAATCCACTGAGTTATACCAGCCAGGGCTGGGTATGTATCTTGACTGGATCAAAACCACAAACTTTTGGTGAACAGGACAATGCTCCAACCAACTGAACTACTGAAGCAGGCAGCTTTCAATATTAATTTCATGTATAACTTACAGAAAGAATTCTTGTCCTTAGGGTCATAGAACATAATTCAGATATACCAGCCTTTGGTCAGCCTAGGTAGAGTAAAGCAACATTTTCTGCAGATTCAATATGCAGAGGGCAATGATAAAAATAATAAAATAAAACAACAACAACAACTAATAGGGACATTTTGTAAAGAATACACTGGCCAAAATCCATTAAAATAAGTAATTTATATTACTGATACCTGATAATCATGTCACTGTGGAACCACATACTATAGCTTATACCCTATTCAAAGGACTCAGGACATGATAATTCTGTCATCCAAGGTGGTCAAAGTGAAGAAAGATAGAAGAAACTTTTGCAAAAGTTGTAGAAGCCACTGTATGTCACTAAAAATTATAGTAGTATATATTGCTGGAAGCCATATTATGGGTATACATTAAGCTAATCATTTGTAAGAAGAAAAAAATGGAAAGAAACTAGATTATATTACTGGAATTTATTAATCATAAAATAAGCCAGTAGTATTGCAATAGCAAAAAATATTAAAACAAAGAGTGGCCCAGGATATTCAATAAAATAAGAAATTTTAAGGTGGTACTGGTGTTATTCCATCTAGGTTTGGCCTTTGCAATGCCTTCACATTTGGCCTCACTTCATATAGGTGTGTGGTTCTGAGACTGCATTTTCCTCACTTCTATGTCAGGAATATGTGCATTGGAAACTTACCCCAAAGAACTACATAATTTAACACTGTAGAACATTGTCATGTTAAATGAATGGCAAAAAGCTAGCTTAGTTGCCCTAAAAGCCTTTATAGATGTGAGTCTGCTACCTTCAACCCAACCTTAACCACATAAGACATTGAGATAAAGTTTCTAAATATCTATGTTTCTTCTTTTTGTTTTTAAAAAATATATCAGTGGGGTCAATTTTATGTTTCTATAAACTGTTCAGTCATTGAAAGTGTAGAGGCTGTTATAGTTCATAAGGCTGGCATCGCCATTTTTAATTGCTAAGGCCAAAGGAAATTTAATAATAGTCACTCAAAGCTCATTGGCTGGAAATGACCAAACCTCCTTAAACTAGCATAAGCAAGGAAAAACAATGACCACAGCATATAAGAAAATTTGGTGCTCTATGGCTGAAAGTGAAAATAGGCATCTCTAGGGACCTAAGCCAGGGCATGAAGAGCCATCAGAATCTCCTGGCTTTCATGTTTTCCCATTTCCCCCCATTTTTCTGCATTCACTTTATTTTTCTGTTTTTGTCAGTGAGCTATCTCTTCATGGTTCCTATAATGATGCATGGTTCCTATAGTAGAATCCTCCAATGGTAAGGTTACATACTCTTTATATATATCCAAAGATTAACTGGTTAGAGTGGTCTGGATGTCAGCTTTAAACTCCCAGAAAAGAGAAATTAACTGGTTCAGTATGAATCAGATGTTCATTCTAGATGCCATACATTATATCCCAGTAACTGAAGGCAGAGAATTTGCCATTTTCTCATAAGGGATGTGATAGAGGACTCACTGTAAAAGAAATATTTCTGGGTTCTCAAAGGGTAGATATGAATAGAGGATTTATAATGTGTATTTATAATGTGCCAATTCTCAAATTTTTATGGGTATGTTTCAGCCTGTTTTTTGTTTTGTAGATCTATATGACTTTGATTTCTATAGATTTCTATATCTAAGATCCTGATATCATGTGGAACAAGTTCATCTACCTTGTTCTTTAAAATTCTGTAATTCTTGGCCCTTTGTTCTTTCATTTGAATTATAGTATCAGCTTAACAAGTTTTACAAAAATATTGTTTTCATTGGAATTTTACTGAAAGTAAACAATAATTTGAGGCTAATTGACATTTAAAACTATGTCATATATCCATCCATGAGAATAGTGTATTTCATATACATTTTTGTTCTGTCAATTATAATTTATAATATTTATTTTGAATACATTGCACATTCATTAATAGATTTATTCATAAGTACCTTATGTATTTTGTTACTATTGGGAATAAAACATTTTTAAGACTGAATTCATTTATTTTTACTAAATTTGTATTGTTGTTCAAGTACAGTTGTCTCCATTTTCCTCCACCACTCTGCCCCACCGCAGCCATCCTCATCTCCCACCCTTGATACTACCTCCAATTGGTTTTGTCCATGTGTTCTTTGTACATTTTTCTTGAAAATTCCTCCCTCTTTTCCCACCTTTCTGCCATCCATCCTTCACTCTGGTTACTGTCAGTTTGTTCTTTATTTCAGTGACTCTGGTTATTTTGATTACTTGTTTGTTTTGTTGATTAGGTTCCACTTATAGGTGAGATCATATGGTCTTTGTCTTTCACAACCTGGCTTATTTCACTTGGCATAATGCTCTCTCCAGTTCCATCCATGCTGTGGCAAAGGGTAGGAGCTCCTTCTTTCTTTCTGTTGCATAGTATTCCATCATGTAAATGTACCATACGTTTTTGATACATTAATTTGGTGATGGGCACTTAAGTTTCTTCCAACATTTGGCAATTATGAACTGTGCTGCTATGAATATTGTGTTCTTTGGATTGGTGTTTCAGGATTCTTAGGATATAATCCCAGCAGTGGAATGGACGAGTCAAAAGTCAGCTCTATTTTTAGTTTTTTGAGGAAATTCCACACTGCTTTCCACAGTGGCTGCACAGTCTGCAATCCCACCAGCAATGCACTAGGGCTCCATTTTCTCCACATAGTGAAGAAAACTTTTTGTTCTCTAAAACTTGTTGTTTGTTGATTTGTTTATGACCACCATTCTGACCAGTGTGAAGTGGTATCTCATTGCATTTTTAATTTGCATCTCTCTGATGGAGAGTGATGCTGAGCATCTTTTCATATGTCTCTGGGCCCTTTGTATGTCCTCCTTGGAGAAGTGTCTGTTCAAGTCCTTAGCCCATTTTTTAATTGGGTTGTTAGTCTTCCTGGAGTTGACTCAAGTGCATTCTTATATTTTAGGAGATTAAAAGCTTGTCTGATGTATTATTAGCAAATATGTTTCCATATGCTTAATTCTCTTTTCATTTTAATGCTGTTTTCTTTAGCTGTGCACAACTTTTTGTTTTGATGAGATCCAATTTGTTTATTCTCTCCCTTGCTCTAGGAAACATATTGGTGAAAATATTGCTGTATGGAATATCTGAGATTTTCCCTCCTATGTTCTCCTATAGGACTTTTATGGCATCATGACTTATATTTAAGTCTTTTATCCACCATGAGTTGATTTTTGTGTATGGTGTGAGTTGTTGATTGAGTTTCATTTATTTGGATGTAGCTGTCCAGATTTCCCAATACCATTTGTTGAAGAGGCTATTTTTTACTCCACTTTATGCTTCTTCCTTGTTTGTTGAATATTAATTGATCATAGAGACTTGGGTTTGTTTCTGAACTCTCTATTCTGTTCCATTGGTCTCTGTTTCTGTCCTTATGCCAGTACCAGGGTATTGTGATTACTGTCTCCTTGTAATATAATTTTATATCAAGCATTGTGGTACCTCCTACTTTGCTCTTCTTTCTCAAAATTGTTGTTGTTATTCAGTGTCCTTTATGGTTCCATCTAAATTTTTAAATGTTTGTTCTATATCTGTGAAATATGTCATTGGTACTTTAATAAGGATTGCTTTGAATCTATAAATTGCTTTGGGTAGTATGGACATATAGATGATGTTAATTCTTCCAATCTATGAATACAGTATATGTTTTCATTTGTTGGTGTCTTCCTTAATTTCTTTCTTCAGTGTTGTTTACTTTTCTGAATACAGGTCCTTTACCTTCTTGGCTAAGTTTATTCCTAGGTATTATATTTTTCTCATTGCTACGTCAAATGGGATTCTTCCTGATTTCTGCATCTTATATTTCATCGATGGTGTACAAAAACACCTTTGATTTCTGCATATAGACTTTGTATCCTGCTGTTTTGCCAAATTCATTTATTAGATCGAGTAGTTCCTTTGGTGGAGTCTATAGGATTTTCTATGTACACTACTCTGTCATCTGTAAACAGTGACAATTTTGCTTCCTCCTTTTCAATTCATGTGCTGTTTATTTATTTTTCTTGTCTGATTGTGGTGGCTAAGATTTCCAATACTAGGTCATATAGAAGTGGTGAAAGTGAACATCTTTGTCTTGTTTCTGATCTCAATGGGAAAGCTTTCAGGTTTTACCCATTCAGCATGCTGTTGGCTGTAGGGCTCTCATATATGGTCTTTATTATGTTGAGTAAATCTCCCTCTATTCTGACTTTACTAAGTGTGTTTATCATATATGGATGCTGCACTTTATCAAATGCTTTTTCCACATCTATTGATATGATCCTGTGATTTTTATCTTTGCTTTTGTTTATGTGATGTATTTCATTTATTGATTTACAAATATTGTACAACCCTTGCATAGAGAAGTATGATTCATGACTTGAATTATAAAATGTTATGCACCCTGGCTGATGTGGCTCAGTGGATTGAGGGCCAACCTGTAAAGCAAGAGTTTGCCTGTTCAATTCCCAGTCAGGGCACATGCCTGGCTTGCAGGCCAGGTCCTGTGTGGGGGGCATGCAAGAGGCAACCACAGGTTGATGTTTCTCTCCCGTTTTTTCTCTCTTCCTTCTCCTCTAAAAATAAATAAATAAAATCTTTAAAAATAAAATAAAATTAAATTAAATTAAATTTCATGAGATGAATCCTACTTGACTATAGTGTATGATCTTTTTAATGTATTGCTTGAGGTGGTTTACCAGTATTTTGTTGAGGATTTTAGCAAGTATGTTCAAACATATTATTGGCCTGTTGTTTACTTCCTTTGCTGTGTCTTTTTCTAGTTTTTGCATTAGAATGATGCTGGACTTATAAAAAGAATTGGGGAGTCATCTGTCTTCTTGTATTCTTTGGAATAGTATATGGAGGATAGGGGTTAGCTCTTCTTTAAATACTTCATAAAATTCTCCTATGAAATTGTCTGGCCTAGGGCTTTTGTGTGATAGCAGTTTTTTGATTACTGCTTTGATTTGGTCTGCTGTTATTGTATATTCAAGCTTTCTGCTTCATCTTCATTCAGTTTTGGAAGATTATATTTTTCTATCACCATTTCACCTAGGTTTTCAAATTTCTTGGCATATACTTCTACATAGTAATTTCTCACAATCCTTTGTATTTCTGTGGCATCATTTGTAATCTCTCCTCTTTCATTTCTGATTGTGTTTATTTGGGTCCTCTCTCTTTTTTCTTGATGAGTCTGCTTAATGTTTTGCTGATTTTTTAATTTTTTTGAAGGACCAGCTCCTTGATTTTTTGATCCTTAGAATTGTGCTTTTAGTCTCTATGTCATTTAATTCTGCTCTGATCTTGGTTATTCCCTTCCTTCCACTTTCTCTCAGCTGTCTTTGTTGTTGTTCCCCCAGTTTCTGTAGATGTAGGGTTAGGTTGTTTATTTGAAATATTCCTATCTTTTTTAGGTAAGGCTGTATCACTATGAACTTCCCTCTCAGGACTGCCTTTGCCGTGTCCCATAAGTTTTAGACTGTTGTATGCTCATTTTGTTTGCTTACAAAAACTTTTTGATTTCTCCCTTGATTTCATTATTGACTGATGTGGACTCCAGCCAGTGGTGTCCATGTTGTTGCGGATGTGATGAACAAAATCACATGGACTACAGAAGTCCTGTGGAGAAAGGGACAACATAACCACTCTCTGAGTGAGAGTGCACCCCCAACCGTTGCCTGGACAGGCTTTTATTGCTTTCTAGTAGCATTACATCAACGGAGGTTCTCATTTATTACGCTCAGTTTTCATTTAAGTGATTAGTTTTTTACAGATAACAAAGAAAAGAATGTTGCAAATGCAAGGGAACTTTCAAAGTGATTTATCTGGTCACTCTCTGTCCTTGTGACAGCTTAGCACAGATTTTAGGGAGTTATTTCACAGATATACATTAAATGTATGCATCAGGGAGAGGGAGTTTTAGCAAAAGCAAGCTCAAAGCAGCTTAGATATAATGCAGGTCTCTCTTCCCATGTGAAAGCCCATCTGTGGGCCTGGCTCCTGTGTGTCACCTCATGTCAGTTGGTTTTCTGAACCTGGGCTAAGCTACATTCATGCTTGATATACAGACTGGTTCCCTATAATTGACCCATTTATTAACAACATGCTATTCAATCTCCATGAATTTCAGTGTTTTTGAGTTTTTTCCTTGAGATTGTTTTCTAGTTTCAGTCCTTTATGGTTAGGGAAAATGCTTGATATAATTTCAATTATCTTGTATTTGTTGAGGCTTATTTTGTGTCCTATCATATGGTCTATCTTTGAAAACATCCCATGTGCATTTGAAAAGAATGTGTACTTTGCTTCTTTGGGATTAAAGGTGTTTCTCTCTCTCTCTCTCTCTCTCTCTCTATATATATATATATATATATATATAATTCATTTGAGCTAGGACATTGTTCAATGCCACGATATCTTCGTTGATATTTTGTTTGGAAGATCTATCCATTTTTGACAGTGGGTGTTAAAATGCCCTAGTATAAGTGTGTTGCTGTCTCTATCATTCCTGAAGTCCTTCAAGATTTTTCTTATATATTTGAATGCTCCTATGTTGGATGCATGTATTTTAACAATGTTTATGTCTTCTTGATAAATTCTTCCCTTGAGTATTTTGGGCTTCCTGGGTAGAGTTGTCTTGGTTGCAAGCCTTTGCTTTTTATTACTTGAAATATTTCTTCCCATTCTCTCCTGGATTGGAATGTTTCTGTTGAGAAATTAGCTGCTAGCATTCCCAGAAACCCTTTGTATATTACTTCTTTTTTTCTCCTGTGCTGCTTTTAAGATTCTTTTGTTGTCTTTGAAATTTGGCATCTTAATTTTGATGTGCCTTGGAGTGGGCCTCTTTGGGTTCATTTTGGTTGGGGCCCTCTGTGCTTCCTGAATTTGCATGGTTTTTTCCCTCTCCAGGTTCAGAAAGTTTTCTGTCTGTTTTTTTGAAACAGGGTTTCTATCACTTGTTTCTTTTCTTCTCCTATGGGCTACGATCAGGGAGGGGTGCTGTGTAGTATTTGTAATAATAGTGGAACAACAATAAAATGACAAGAAATATATGATCTGAATAAGAAGAATAGGAAGTACATTACCAGCAGTAATGAGATATTGGAAAATGAATAAAGTGAAAGACAGAAAAGTAAAATACATTATGAAAGAAATAACAAGGAAAAACAGTCAGACAATGCAATTAAACAAATAAAATGAAGAAAACTAAACAGAAGGAAGAGAAATAAAAATACAAATAAAATAAAATAAAAGTAAAAAATAATGAAAATGTAATAATACAAATAAACAATAACATGCAAGTTCTCTGGAATAGCAAAGTGAAAGTTGTCTGTTTTTCAGTTGTTAGGGTTAGCCTTGTGTTCTTTTCTTTGGGTCTGTCTCTGGACCTTTCACAGCTCCAGGTCTTATTTTCTTACTTGGTCAGGGAGTAAAAGAAAAGAAACCTCCTGCTGACTTTAAGCCCTCCAAGCTGGATTTCTGGTCTTCCTGGAGGCAGCAAGCTGATGGGGGTTGGGCTTCACTTTTCTCCCTTCCTATGGTTTTGTGAGGAGAGGAGCCAGTTCTGGGTTGAAATATTCAGAGTTGCCCAGCCTCCAACCCTGGTTCTCAATGTGCTGCCAGGCCTGCACAGTCCATCTGTGCCAGGCCAGTGCCTTTAATTCATTAGTTTTGCCATCTGTGAAGTACACTAATTAGGGGCAACTCACACACCACCTTCTGCTTCTTTGCTGGCCTAGGTGCTGGGCACCTTCAATGTCTCCTCAGGGTAGTTCAGCTCCCCCACTGAATTAAATATTTCTGGGAACTGTTAACTCCCTGAGCCCTGCTGCCCTCCTCTGAACGGTCTGTGTGAGGAGCCTCCTCTCTCCTCTTCACAGCCAGTAGCAAGAGGCACAGCCACATCAAGAGTTCCTCAGTGACTGAGAGCTTTTTTTATTTTTTAAATAAAATCCTCTAGTTTAAGTCCACTGTTTTAAACAAGTGTCCAGCTTTTCACTCAGCCCGACTTTCTAACCAGACTAGAGACTATCTGGGTCAGGATCCAACATGGCCCAACTCTTCTCCCTTGTCCAGGTGTCCCCAGGCTCACCAATTTCTCTTTTAATGACCTAGCTAGCATCCATAGTCCCAGTGGGTGAACACCACTTCTATGTGTCTCCCACTTCATCTTTATTCCCCCAGCAACTTCAAGCAACCAGGTCCCTCCTGGTCCTGCTATGTCCTCCCTGAAGCACCAGAGGAGGAGAGCTGTTGCTCTCCTCTAAGGATCCTGTGGCTGATGCTGGGATGGGGTCTGCAGCAGCCTTGGTCCCTACACTGGTCCCAGGAAACTTACCATCCCAATGCACTCTCCTTACTGTCTTTCAATGTGTTTTATAATTTTAGCCTCCAAGCCTCATATAAGCTGGGATTATGTTGGTTGTTCACTCTGTTCCTCAGAAGATCGGCTAGGTGTTCTACCTGTGCACAGGGGGAAATGGGCTTGTTCCCGCCTACCTTGCCACTATCTTCCTCCCTTCATGAATAAAACATTTTTGTAGAATATTTTCTTTATTTTTTAAGTATTTTATTGATTGTGCTATTACACTTTTCCTAACTTTTCCCTCTTTACCCCCATCCCCCCAAACCTCCAGTATTCACCCCCCCTTAGTTCATGTCCATGGGTTGTACCTATAAGTTCTTTAAGTCCTCTGTTTCCTATACCATTTTTATCTTTCCCCATCTATTGTATGACTACTAATTATGCTTCTTCTTCCCTATACCTTTTCCCCCCTATTCCTCCCTTCCCCGTCCCCACTGAAATCCCTCCATGTGATGTCTATTCCTCTGATTCTGTTCCTGTTCTGGCTGTTTGCTTAATTTTTGTTTTTGTTGTTTTTCTTTTCTTTTAGGTTCATTCATTGATAGATGTGAGTTTGTTGT
Source organism: Anoura caudifer (assembly GCA_004027475.1). Classification (NCBI taxonomy): domain Eukaryota; kingdom Metazoa; phylum Chordata; class Mammalia; order Chiroptera; family Phyllostomidae; genus Anoura; species Anoura caudifer. Next base: position 39,621 of record PVKU01004510.1, on the reverse strand, counting down.
CATTTTACTGTTCATACTTTATCTTCTTTTTCTTAAATAATTCCCTTTAGTACTTCATATAATAATAGCTTGGTGATGATGAACTCTTTTAACTTGACCTTATCTGGGAAGTACTTTATCTGACCTTCCATTTTAAGTGAAAGATTTGCTGGATAGAGTAATCTTGGATGGAGTTCTTTGCCTTTCATGATTTCAAATACTTCTTTCTAGCCCCTTCTTGCCTGCAAGGCTTCTTTTGAGAAATCAGCTGATAGTCTTATGGGAACTCCTTCATAGGTAACTCTCTCCTTTCCCCTTGCTTCTTTTAGGATTTTCTCTTTGTCTTTATTCTTGGGTAAATTAACAATATTGTGCCTTGGTGAGTTCCTCCTCTTTAGGTCCAATTTCTTTGGGACTCTCTGGGCTTCCCGGACTTCCTGGAAGTCTATTTCCTTTGCCAGATTGGGGAATTTTTCCTTCACTATTTGTTCAAATAAGTTTTCAACTTCTTGCTGTTGCTCTTCTCCTTCTGGCAGCCCTATATAAGTCAGATAATTGGAACATTGCAGGTTGTCCCAGAGATTCCTCAGCTTTTCTTCATTTTTTTTGGATTATTTTTTCTTCATTCTGATTTGATTGGATGTTTATTTCTTTTTTTTGTTCTAAATTGTTGCTTTGAGTCCTGGTTTCCTTCATGGCACCGTTGGTTCCCTGAATATCGTGCTTTATTTCATTTTGGGTATCTTTCATTTGTTCTTTCATTTTTTTAGCAAGCTCAATCCGTTCTGTGAACATTTTGATTACCAGGGCTTTAAATTCTCCATCAGATAGGTTCACAATCTCCTCCTGGCTTAGCTCTCTTTCTGGAGTTTTGCTCTGTTCTTTCATTTGGGCCATATTTCTTTGTCTTGGCACAGCTGATAAGTTGTAAGGGTGCAAGACCTTAGGTATTCATCCAGGCAAGGCAACCCTCTTTGCTGCACTAAGGCACTGCCTGTGGGGGAGGAGCAAGAGAGGGAACAGTGTGGCTATCCTACTCGTCTATAGGGCACTTTTCAACAAACTCTGGTGTGAGACTGGGAGAAACTCCCACTGCAGCAACCCCAGTCATAGCCCACAGTCAGCTCTGTGTCTCAGTTTTTCCCTTAAGTTAATCCCTCCTGGGCAGCCAGCTGAGATAGGCAGCCAGCCCCACCCCCAAGGTCTGCCAGAGAGCCTCGGTTTTTCTGAGTCTGCCTGCTGGGTCTGCTGCCTTACTGGTCTGGTTGTTCTGATTGATTCTTTAATTCCTTGGTTGTTGGAGTTCCATGCAGTTTGAGTTTTTTGTGCTTTCAGTTGTTTATTGATTTCAGATTGGTTGTTGTCCTCCTTTTGGTTGTGCGAGGAAGTGAAGGGTTTTTACCTACGCCTCCATCTTGGCCTGAACTCTGAATAAATCATTTTTGCATTATATTTTCTTTGGGAAAATTTATATATTGCAGTTCTTGAATTTTATGTCACTTTTTCAATTACTTTTTTGAACTTTCTCATTATTTCTACTAGGTATTAGTTAGGTAATTATGCCAATAGTGTATAAAAACACTTTATTTTCATATGTTCTGTTATACAGGTGAATAAACTCTCTCATTAGTATAACCATGTAGTTTATAGTATTTTCTTGTTATTTTTTCCTCATATTGATTATAGACAGAGGGAAAGGAAGCAAGAAAAAGAGCGAAAGAATCTTCAGTGTGAGAGAGAAATGTCGATCCATTGACTCTTGCATGTTCTGTGACCAGGGACCAAACCCACAACACAGGCATGTGACCTGACCAGAAATCAAACCTGTGACCTTTCAGTTTACTGAATGAGGCCCAACCAACTGAATCGCACTGGCCAGGGCATTTATAGTATATTCACTTCAATTACTTCTATTTTCTTTTTTCTTTTTCTTTTCTTCCTTTCTTTTCTTTCTTTCTTTTTTTATTTATTTATTTATTTTGTCTTCTTGGAGTAAATGTGTTCAGCTCATTGACTTTTAATCCCTCTCCTAAAGAAAAAAATTCATATAATACTATGAAATAAACCTAATATTGTGAACTCTATTCAATTGGTTTTAAATAATTCTCTATATCTCAAAACATATGTAATAATTTTTAATTTTATTAACTTTGAGTAGTTTTCTATCTGCCATTTAAAATATTGTAATTTAACACATAAGTTATTTAAAGAAACATTTAATTGTTTTAATGATCTTTTATTATAGGTGTCAAATTACATCAGTGTATTGTGACATGTAGCTCATTGCTAATTATTTGAAATATAACCTTTTGTGATCAACTACATTGTTGATTTACTGTTTCATGTACACATATTATTCAGGGGGTACAGAGTTTTCTATATGTTTATTAAGTTAAGCTTCTTAAGTTGGTTGTTCAAAATCATATTCTAACTAATATTTAGTCAGCTTCAACTATCATTACCCTAAATCTCCTACTGATATTTTGGTGGTATTTATTTCTCCTTGAAATTGTTTCTCACATCTGCCTCTCTTGCCTCAGTAAGACCCTCACCAGCAAAAAGATTACAACTCACTGATGGTTATATATATTTTTAGATTAAAGTTTGTACTGTTTTTTAGAAATAGTGCTATTGCACACAATAGACTACACTATAGTGTAAACGTATCTTTTATATGCACTGAGGAATCAAAAAATTGTGATATTTGTTTTATTTTGGTACTTTAGAAATGAATCCATGATATCTTACAAATATACCAGTATTTGGCATTTGATTTCTTCATGTGTTTTTAGAATTTTTGTGTATAAGTTCATTCTCGTTCTTTTTCTCTGAATTAATTTTTAATCTTGGCTAATGTAATTATGATGTGTCTTGGTGTGTGCTTCCTTGGGTCCAGCTTCTTTGAGACTCTCTGAGTTTCCTGGACTTCCTGGAAGTCTATTTCCTTTGCCAGATTGGGGAAGTTCTCCTTTATTATTTGTTCAAATAAGTTTTCCACTTGTTGCTCTTCCTCTTCCCCTTCTGGTACCACTATAATTTGGATGTTGGAACATTTAAAGTTGTCCTGGAGGTTCCTAAGCCTCTCCTCATGTTTTTGAATTCTTATTTCTTCATTCTTTTCTGCTTGGTTGTTTCTTTCTTCCTTCTGGTCCACTCTATTGATTTGAGTCCCAGTTTTCTTCCCATCACTGTTGGTTCCCTTTGCATTTTCCTTCATTTCACTTATTGTAGCCTTTATTTTTTCATCTAATTTGTGACCAAATTCAACCAATTCTGTGAGAATCCTGATCACTAGTGCTTTGAACTGTGCATCTGATAGGTTGATTATCTCTTAGTTGTTTAGTTGTATTTTTTCTGGAGCTTTGATCTGTTCTTCCATTTGGGCCATTTTTTTTTTTGTCTTGATGGCCTCTTACATAGTGAGGGACAGAACCTTAGGTGTTCACCAGGGCGGGGCAACCCAGGTGCTGGGTTGTGACCCTGTATGTGGGGGCCGGTCCAAGAGTGAACAAAGGAGCTTGCTCGGCTCTCTGTCAGATTTCAGTCCCTTCTGTGCTTCCCCCAAGCAAACTGGGCCTTTCTTGTGCTGATTCCTGTGTGGGTGGGCTTTTGTACATTCTAGGACCCTGTGGGTCTCTCCAATGAACTCTCCTGTGGGGCTGGGAGTTCCTCCTGGCACCTCAACCCCCACAGGTGTTTTCAATGGGTGTTTTGGGGCTTAATTTCCGCACACTGAAGCCTGGGTTGCTGGGTTGTGTGGTCTGTCTCACTCCCTAGTTTCACCAGTTTTATCTGTGCATGAATGTGGGATGGCCAGGTCAGCCAGCCACCCTGCAAGCTGTGCCAGGCCTCACAATCTGCCTCACTGGGTCTGCCCATTGCTGCCCTGTAACTGGGGAGTGTCAGCTGCTGCTTTGTGCACCTAGTGCTACCACTTCCACCACCAATCTCCAGCCAGCCTTCTGACACCACCAGACTCCGTCCCTCCTACCAGTCTGGATGAATGTGGCTATTTTAACTCCTTGGTTGTCTGACTTCCATACAGTTAAATTTTCTGCCAGTTCTGATTGTTATTTTGTTTCTAAATTGTTGTTGTCCTTATTTTGGTTGTGTGAGGAGGCACAATGCATCTACCTATGCCTCCATCTTGGCTGGAAGTCAAGATTATTTTTTAAATTATGAAGAGTCTAAATATATTATATATTCCAAGTAAGGAGAGATGATCTCATGTTAAATGGCTTCTATTTGAGAACTGTATTTGTGACTTTTGCATTCCATTTTCACGTTACTTTTGGGGCTGCAGTAAAATGTATATGTCTTGATATTTGAAGCTTGAATGTCCCCTCAATACTTTGAGTTGCTATGGCAAACAAAGTCCTGTTAGTCTGAAAAGCCACTCAAAGTAAATCTTCAATTTGCTTCTTCTGCCAAGAGCTTCTTTAAAAGCCACTTTCTACTTTCTGTTAAACATTTCCAGTTATAGTACAATTACATTTTTTTTCAGAATTAATTCACTTGTCTTTCAACTTCAAGACAGTGTTTGCCTTTCACTGTGATACAGAGGGAAGTTATGGTGAAATTTTCAAAGAATTAAAATGTTAAATCTTAAAATTCTATTTTACTTTTACAAAAGTTTAATAGGCCCAGTCCTAACAATCACAGAGATAGACCGTTATTGTATAGATTTAAGATGCACTCATTGCCAATTTGGTCTTTGGAGAAAAAAAATATCGTTTATTTTTTAAGAAAATAAAGTATTCAAATTGTTGTATTGCCAATCTAAACTTAGTAAAAAATCACCTAACATCCTTTATCTTTTGATAATATTTATAGATTTTTTATCCAAAAAATAAACAACAACAATGAATTCTATGTATTGTTCTCTGACCAACACAGCCAAGGGGCAATTGGCTGTGAATGATATATTCTGCTCAGACAGCAGTTGCATCAACACCTTTCAACACTTAAAGTTACTCCCTAACTGATCATTTTTCATCTAAACAAGAAAGTGGATTTGTTTTAGTCCAACTTTTCTCTAACTTCCATATTTTAATATTTGTTCAAAGAAAAGAATCAGAGTCAACAATAAGTCTAATCAGACCATTTTCACCAATTAGAAATTAGTTACTTAAAAGTCAACATTTCATACTTTAGTATCATATATACTATAATTAGTTATATGAATACAGAAATTGGATTTGCATTAGACTGTAAAATGCTAAGGTTTATTATCACCACTTTATTATTATTATTTTTATTGTTCAATTTACAGTTGCCCCACATTTTCCCCCATTGCTCTCCCCTGCCTCTCCCATACACCCCCCACTCCCACAGTCAATCCCCAACCTGTTGTCCATGCTCATGGGTCCTCTATGCATATTCCTTGAATTGTCCCTTCCCCTTATTTCCCCCGTTATCCTCCTTTCTCCCCCTCTCTGGTTACTGTCAGTTTGTTCTTTATTTCCATGTCTCTGCTTCAATTTTTAACTAGTAATTCATGGAAAGCACCTTTTATCACCTCTGTTATATTAACAACCTAAATGGAATGAAGGTTACTGTTTAGAATTTAATAATGTATCTAATAAAATAGTCCCATTAACTAGGTTTACATGATGAATTTTTCTTTTGAGTGACTCACCTTTTTATTTGTTTATTATCATTTGACTGGACTCCAGTTATATCCAATAAGAACTATATTAAAAATGAAGTTTCTGTCAACTATTTTTCACTAGCAAACATAATGACTCACCTTCCAAATAAAAGCATATCAACGTGAAATTTTCCCAAGGGTGTATTCTAAGTCAAAATCTTTATGTTAATGAATTCCTTACTGAATAGTAAATTGTAAGAATATATTACTTTATTCTTGTGATATATTACCTGTTAGTAGGTAATTACCCATCAAAACCGAAATATAGGGAAAGATTGCTTTGTGACACCAATGACCTCTACAGTAAAAATTAAAAGGAGGTACACTGTAATTGGACAAAGATAAGTAATATTTTCCACATGTTATAGGAAAAGACAGTTAAGTGGCAGTAAGTGGGAAAGCTGGGAAATAGGCCCCAAAGCCTCTGCTTCTAAGCATTATACTTAGGAAATAAGTAATGTCTAGGAAAGGTCATGAAAACAATGCATATACTTCAATTCTTAACTTAATGGCATTTATTTAATGACCATTCACTTATTTAACATACATGGAATTCTTACTCAATATATCATTATGGGTTGAACCTTCAAGAAATATGAAAAACAGCAAACAATAAGCATGGGGACTCTTAAAAGGACAATATATCACATGAATGATTTATACCAATGTAGTTTGGGTACTCTGATGGTAATGAAGACAGTAGCCACCAATTTAACTGTTTCATATATTTAAATCAATGTTGACTCTCAAAAAACCACTTAAGAAGAAAGCAAAAATAAAACAAACATTCAATACCTTGGTATTTTTTTCTTTCATACAGTACTAAGCAGATCATTAAAAAATAATATAGTGGCATTATTTGCAACACCCAAGTGCTGGAAACAGCCTAAATGCCCATCAGTAAGTGGGTGGATCAAAAAACTACAGTTTTTTCCATTTACACAATGGAATACTATACAGCAGAAAGAAAGAACTCATACCCTTTGTGACAGCATGGGTGGAACTGCAGAACATTATGCTAAATGAAATAAAGCAGGTGGTGAAAGGCAAATACCATATGATCTCACCTACAAGTGGAACCTAACAAACAAAACAAACAAATGAACAAAACAAAACCAGAAACTTGGCAATAAAGAACAAACTTAGAGTGACCAGAGGGGAAGAGGGAGAGGGATAATGGGGGAAAGAACAGAAAGGAGCAAGCCAAGGAACACAAACAGAGGACTCATGGGCATGAGCAATCTGGAAGGATTGTCTGTTAGAGTGGTGGAGGATGGGGCAGGGAAGAGCAATGGGGAAAAAGGCGGTATAACTATTGCTGAACAACAATAAAAAACTAAAAGAATATTAAAAATGTACCAGGAGTTAACAAGGAAGCCAAATATTAGTTAAATGCCTATCCATTTCTTCCATAAGTAGTTAATAAAGACCTAATAGATGCCAAGCAATACGATAGAAATAGGGTGTATTTCAGTCAACAAAACAGACATACTGTTTGTATTCACAGAGCTTATAGTCCATAGGGGGAACAAGTAATAACAGGCAAACAATGAAGACTGTTAAATGCTCTTAAGGAAATGAACAGGGCAGGAAGTCAGAGAATAATATGGGAGGAACCTATTCAAACAGAGTAAGTAAAAAGAGTTCCAAATATAAGCTAAAGCCTGTAAATAGAAGGAACAGCCCTGAAAGCACACAGGGAACAGACTGAGTTGAGGAGCCAGGGAGGGAAAGAATGTCTCTTATTGAGAAACTGGCTGAGAAGAGGGCAATGTGGTGGTGTCAAGTGTGGCCAACAGCAGGATGAAGAAACTGAGTTTAGACCAGAGACCATCCTATGAACCATGTTGGGAAATCTGATTCTCATTTAATGTGTAAAGGATTTCAGATAGTAGCTAATGGGGCCTGCTTATAAAGCTATACAGTGATAAGTCACATATGTAGATAATTAGAATGATGAGATAGGAAAGGAGATTATAATAGAAAAAGCTAAGTTTTACCATTAGAACAAAGTTAATTACTTCCTCAGTTTTCTGTAAATGGACTAGGTCTAGGGCCAGTGTCCTTAAAAAATAAAACAATCATACTAATGCTAAAATGAAAGGTTTTTATAGATTGAATTGAATTCAATATTAGTTATACCAGATAGATAAAGACATTGTCATATTTTAAAGAATTCAAGTTCTGACCATGCTTTATAATTAAGTAAAATAAAATTATATTCCTTTTCTTTTAAAACAGAAAATTGTTATTATGTCTTCAAAATAACTGATAGAGAAACAAGTCTTCTAAAAGGTAAAAGAAGGGTAATTTTATTTCCATACAGCCAAGTATAAAACATTATTAGTCTGTGCATAATACCAAAACAACAGTTCAAGTCAATGAGGAAAAATTCACCAAGCCAGTGATTTGATATAAGGGAGAATTTAAAGGAATAGGTATTTTACATTTAACAATGTGCGAGAAGTAGTTGGCCTCATGTAACTATAATTACCTTCTTTACATATATGTAAAATTGGTAGAAAAATGCCAACATAATAAGATTTTAGGAAGATATGTATGCAAAGCTTCTCACTCAGAGCCTTGCACAAAGTAGGCATTTCATTTATAACCATAGTTGTGGGTCCATTAAAGAAGAATCTGAATCACAGCTAGAATTAGGAGTTTAAGAAAGTTATGCTAATTCATTAGCAGTTATTTGGTAAACAGAATAATTAATTAATGATTATTCTTAAAAATCCATCAAACAAATTATAAACTAGAAAACCGTTCTTCAAGCATGGTTTCTGCAGCTTTCTACTTATGCCAAAGTGAGAAGAATGGTGTAATTAGATTGAGAACATAAGACAATCAGTGAAATTCAAACAACGTTAAGTATAGGCTTACAATTTTGTCCCTTGCTAAGAAGGGCTTCTTAATGTAAATATACCATCCAAAACATATTAGGATAAGAAAAAAGTAATTGAGGTTTTCAGGAACAACTATAAAGGATACATGGACAAAACCAGGGCGGGGGTGGAATCAGGGGAGGGAGGTAGGGTTGGCTGGAATGGGGGAGTGAGTGGAGGGGCATAATGCAGACAACTGTTCTTGAACAACAATACAATTTTAAAATATTAAAAAATAATTGAGAATTACATGGAATTAATTTTACCCTTCAAAAGAATACCTTAAAGTCTTAACCTTTAGTGCCTCAGATTGTGAACTTATTTGGAAATACAGTCTTTTCAGATACAATTACTTAATTTAAGATGAGCTCCTCCTGGAGTAGAATAAACCCTTAATGAAATATAACTGGTAAAAAATAAAAATAAAGAAAGAAATAAAGACATGTAAATGGTGTGTCTTTAAGAAGAGGAGGGTGCAATGACAAGGAGATTCAGGGAAAACAACAGAGGCAGAGACTAGAGTGACGTATTTACAAGCCAAGGAATGCCAAGGACCACTGGCAAACAACAGCAGCTAAATGAGGCAAGGAAGGGTTCTTTGCTACAAATTTAAATGGAATTAAAGCCCTGGTGACATCTTGATTCCATACATGTTGTCTCTAGAACTGTCAAACAGTAAATTTCTCTTGTTTTAAGCCAGTCAGTTTGTGGTATTATTAAGGCAGCCCTAGGAAATTGATACATGAGATTAGATGCATACAAAGCTAGTCTTCAATCTAAAGTGTTGTTGTTGTTATTGTTGTTGTTGTCATTGTTTTTTACCTCAACAAAATAGGAGGAACTAAAGACTAAATGGAATGATAAAATACCAATATAGCATTGCATCATTAACCTGAATTTTGGTCTGGCATAACAACATGCATTAGTAAAACAAAAGAAAACCAAACAAAAAAGGAAACAGGGGAATATCCCCAACATTAATTGTACCATTGTTCTCACTATTTTTGTCTCATTTAATTGATAAAGATATGTTTATCACTGCAAAATCTCCAGAGCACCCCCCAGCTGTAAAGAAATAAGGTCTTCATTGACTTCAAGCATCTTTAACAAAAGTGCTATTGAGCACCAGAAATCTATTTTATTGATGATGATATGTGAGACTAAAAGAACACAATCTGATTTTTTTTGACTCCGGTACATAAAATTGAGCTTACAGTGCTGCAACTTAAAAAAAACTTGTTTTAAGGCTGTAAACTGCATATAACTTTCTGAATGCATTCATATGTATGATATTAGAATACCTTATGTTCACCTAAATCCTATGTTATAAAAATAGCATCTGGCAAAAACTGGATATCCAAGTCGATATTCTCTCTTTCTGTGACCATTATAGTTTTCTGTGTCTTGTCTTTCCTGCACAGTCTTACTTGCCATCAGTCATAATCCATTTTCAAAAGCAAATTAAGGCAGAGAGCCATATGGGATATGCAACTCTACTCTCTATCTTCACTTCCCTATTCCTCTGTCAGAGTCAATATGCACACATTCAAAGAAATGGAGCTAAGCAACTCATTAGTCCTCCAGCTCACTGCTTCCAAAATACGGGTGGTTTGTTAGGTACTCTCTGAAAGCTGCAGTGCAAAGTATAGTTCATGAGTACCATTAAAGACCCAGGAATAGAGGTGTAGGGCACGGGCAGAGACACTTACCAGTGATAATTACACTGCTATATGTGTGTTCTGTAATTGATCCACTTACAACATTTCACAAATAATATTTTTTTTATTCATAAGGGATATAGGTTGTCTGTTTTCAGAGACTCTTCTAAGCCTGAAGTCTCCTCATTTAAATCTGACTCATCTTCTCACCATTGGTCTCCTCCTCCCCAGTACCACTACCTTGAGAATAAGAGTAGAAAAAGATTTTCAGCCTATAAAAAACTGTTCAGAAGGTAAGAAAGTCAAGGAATTTTAAAAAGCAGAGTTAATTTAGAAGATCTAACCCTGGTGATACCTGTATACATGGTGTTTCCAAGTCACCTTATTATAATTCAGGTCACTTTATTAAAGTTATGAGGCCTAAAATTACAACTGAACTATGGAACAACCATAATTCAGAACCATTAGAAATCGAGCTGAATGGAAGTCCTACAACTACAGAATTAAAGAAGAAACCAACTATGGAAATAAAAAAGAAACCACATAGAGACTGGTAGGAAGGGCAGAAATGTGGAACGGCCTGGCCCCACACCCATGTGTGGCAGATAAAAATCAGGAGAGATATATCAGGAGTGAGGGGTCCCAGACCTACACTAGGATCCCCAGCCCAGGGCTCCAGTGTCAGAAAGCCAGGAAGCTAAGTCTCCATAACTTCTAGGAATTGATACTGAAGAAGACAGAAACTACTGGAGTCTCAGGCAGTTCTTTCTAAAGGGCCCATGCACAGACTTACTTGGACTCACTCCCTTTGAGCTCCAGCATGAAGGTAACAGATTGAAAGACATCAGAGACATACAGGGAAGGAAATTGATATCTCAGGATGAGAGCTAGGAAAAGCTTTCTTCCAGACAGAAGTGCTAGCAGAGACCATTGTTCCTTTGTGCAGCCATACTCCCACAGAGCCACAGAACTCTGTGCCGCTGAAATCTATAGGACAACTACTACATTAGGCCACTCTACCAAATCTGAGAGACATAGAAGCTCTACCTAATACATAAAAACAAATACAGAGAGGATGCCAAAAAGAGGAGACAAAGAAACATGGCTCAAGTGAAAAGACAGAACAAAACTCAAAATAAATAACTAAACAAAATGGAGACAAGCAAACTACTAGATGCAAAGTTCAAAACACTGGTTAAAAAGATGCTCAAGAAATTCAGTGAGGACCTGAACAGTATTAAAAAAATCTAGTCAGCAATGAAGGATACACTAACTTAAATAAAGAACAATTTACATGGAATCAATAGTAGAATGGATGATGCCAATGATGGGGACACTGGCTAGCAGTGTCCACATCATTATGGATGAAATAAAAAATACACATGGACTACCGAGTCCGGTGGAGGAAAAAGGACCAAAACGTAGCTTTTCTCTCAAGGGGAGCAAAAGCCGTGGCCTCTGCCATGACAGGCCTTTATTCTATATCTCCTTCTCACATTACAAGATGGTCCTTACTCATTCTCCCCAGTTACAACAAAGGAGCCAATGCCCCTAATCACATCACAGAAGAATGATATTAGCAATTGAAAAGGCAAGTGATTAAGCCGGTTACACTGGTCCCAAGGTTTAGCACTTGCAAGGTGAGGGAGTTTTAGCAAAGAGCAAGTCTCAAAAGAGACTAGGTATATTGAGAATCTGATTACCCATGAGGGAACCTATCTGTGGGCATGGGTCCTGTGCATCTCCAAGTGGGAGCTGGTCACATGCCAAGAGTCAAATCAGTGATTTGGAATATAAAGAAGCAAAAACCAAACAATTAGAACTGTAAGAATAAAATAATCCAAAAAATGAGGATAGTGTAAGTTGTCTTTGAGACAACTTCAAATGTACCAACATTGGCATCATGGGGATCCCAGAAGGAGAAGAGAGAGATCAAGAATTGGAAACCTATTTGAAAAATAATGACAGATAACTTCCCTGACTTGGTGAAGGAAATAGACATATAAGTACAGGAAGTACAGATAATCCCAAACAAGGTGAACACAAGGGGGCCCAACCAAGACACATAATTAAAATGACAAAAGGTTGAACACAATAAGATAATCTTAAAAGCAGAAAAAGTAGTTAATTACATCTCAATACAAAAGGGCTCCCACAACACTGTCACCTGATTTATCAAAAGAAATTCTGCAGGCTAGAAGAGATTGACAATAAATATTCAAAATGATGAAAGGCAAGGACCCATAAGCAAGATTACTCTACCCAGCAAAGCTACCATTTATAACTGAAGGAAAGATAAAGAGTTTCCCAGACAAAAAAAAAAAAAATAGCTGAAGGAGTTCATTACCAACAAACCAGTATTATAGGAAATGTTAAAGGGTCTTCTTTAAAAATAAGTAAAGGAAGATGAAAATATAAACTATAAAAGGGCAACAAATACATATTTATCAATAATTGATATAAAAACAAGATAAACAAACAAGTGAAACAGAAACAAAATCATAGATACAGAGTACATTTTGATAGTTTCCAGGTCAGTGAAGGTCAGGGGATGGGTGGAAAAGGTCCATGGATTAAGAAGAACGAGTTGGTAGTTACAGAATAGTCATAGGTATGTAAAGTACAAAATAGGAAATAGAGTAATCAAAGAACATATATGCATGACCCATGGACATGGACAACAGTGCTGGGTGCCTGAGGGAGTAGGGGAGCTGGGGAGAGGGTGTCAAAAGGAGAAAAACTGGGACAAGTATAATAGCATAAACAATAAAATATAATGAAAAAGTAAAGTTATGATACTCTCCAGATTAAAAATTCATTTCAGTTAATATAAAGTATCCTTTTAACATGCCAGTTTTTATTACACAGTTTAATAAGTGGTATCAGTTTGCCATAGTTTAAACTGAATTATCCCCCACCTTTACCTCCTTGATGTTATTCTAACACCTAGCTGGAATTATTGGCATTGGGGGAGAAAAAAGGTAAAGATAATTTTAGTGAGTGTTACAAATATTTGCAGGTAGTGCCAAGACAGCCAAAATGTGTGTCAAGCTAATGTGGTTCCAGCATTGTTATCAGGAGATGATATATATTAGGTAAACCCAAAGGAAATAGTGGAGATTGTAAAAGGGTGATTGCTAGTTGTGACAACTGCTCCATCACAATAGGATTACAAATAGTAGTCAGAGGTAAACATGAGGTAAAGTGGCTGTGATAAGAAGCATAATTACAATTCTTGCTTAGTTTGGGACATTTCCATATACTCCACTGGCCTCTCACTGCACTTAAAATAAAACCAATCCCTTCACCAGGATCTATAAGGCTCTACAAAATCAAACATTTGTTTATTTCTTCAAACTCATCTCCTACTATTGCTTTTTTTCTCAGATCACTAAATTTCAACCACACTTCCATTCTAGCTATTCCTTAAATATACTAAATTTGTCCCTGTCTTAAGCCTTTTCACTCTGTGTTCCTTCTGATAGGAATGCCCAGCCCAGATCAATTGGTGTCTTTTTCATATTAATCATGGTCTGGGCCTTCCAATTTAAAATAGACACTCTCAATGTCCACCAGCTGTCCTTCCTGTATTTTCTATCTCTTTGCTTTGATCTTATCAACATTTATCATTTTCTAAAATTATCTTGTTTATTTATGTTGCCTGATTTTGCCCTGAGTCTATAAATGTTTGAAAGCAGGGACTCTGTCTTGTTAAGCTTGTGTTCTCAGTTGCTAAAAATATGCCTTGCCTTAAGTAGGTATTCAGTAAGTTTATTTTGAATGAATAACTACATTAATGAGTTGTAGAGATGATGACATGGGAATAAAGACAGAACCTCAGCCTGCTGGTATGAAAGGATGAAAAAAGTGGGAGACAGTAAAAGCTATGATGTACTAAACATTATGACCACGATGGAATAAAAAGAAGATGCCTGTTTTTATGTCCAATTAAAAAATTTAGTTAGGTGAGATGAAGATGGTGGCAGGATATGTGGGTGCAGAGCCCAGTTCTCCCTGTGCCCAGCTGTAACACCTAGCCAATCTTCTGAGGAAGTTGAGTGAACAGCCAATGGAATCCCAGCTTATTTGAAGTTTGGAGGCCAAAAATTGTAGAAAATATTAAAAAACAGATGGTAAGGAGATCACATTGGGACCCTAAGTTCCCTGGGATCTGTGCAGGGACCAAGGCTACTATGGCCTCTGGGCCAGCGCCTGCCACAGGATATATGGAGTAGAGTTAGATCACCAGCTCCCTCCCCTACCAAAGAAGGGAGGGCAGTGAGGCACCAGGAGGGCCCTGGATGCCTGAATTCATGGGGGAAATAAAGATGAAGTGAGATGTACATAGAGGCTGTGTTTACCTACTGGGACTGTGGATGCCAGCTAGATCATTACCAGATATATTGGGGAGCTGGATGACCCCTGAAAAAGGGAGAAGAGTTGGACCCTGTTAGATACTGACCAAGATAGTTTCAAATCAGGTTGAAAAATTGGGCTGTGAGAAAAGTCGGTGCTTGTTAAGAATAGCAGGCTTAAACAAGATTATTTTACTAAAAAATGCTCTTAGCTGCTTTTTAACAAACTCTCTAGAAGGGGCTGGCTTGCACTACTCGCTGGGTAGTGCTGATTCAAGCCACTGGCCTGCAGCTGATATGAGCAGCTTGCACTGAGGCAGATTTGAGCTATTTGCCCATACTTGACTTGAGCCACTAGCCCTGCAGCTGGTTTACTTTGCTTGCCAGATGGCAGACTCCAGCTATAGTGAGCTTACAAAGAGCAAGAAGGAGGCGCACTGCACAGACCTTGGTGCAACAGGTGAATTAAAGGCATAGGCCTGATGCAGATGGACAGTTGGGGCCAAGCAGCTCACAGAGGACCTGGGCTGGAGGATAGGCAACTGTTAATATTGTGGCCCAGACATGGGAAGGGAGAAAAGCAAAGCTCTGCCCCCTCTTCCTAGACCATCCAGGAAGACCAGCAGAGTTCACTAAGGAGGTTTCAAATCAGCAAGGGGCTTAATTTTTCCTCTTTTTTTTTTTCTTTTTCTTTCTTCTTCCCCACAAGTGAGACAATAAGGCATGGAGATATGAATGGTCCAGAGACACATCCAAAGAGGGAGCATGGCTAACCCCAACAACTGAGAAACTGAGACAGGTTTCATTTTGCGATCCCATAGAAGTGGCATTTTATTGTTTATTTGGATTATTGTTATTTTTTCATTATGTTTATTTATTGTATTTTATTAGCATTTTTATTCTTTTATTTTTGTTTAGTTTTTTTTTCTTTTTATTTGTTTAATTTCATTGTTTGGTTGTCCTTATCACTCTTTCATAATGTATTTTAATTTTCCTTCTTTCACTTCGACTTGTGTTCCTATAACATACTACTCTTGATCATGTACTTTCTATTCTGGTTATCCAAATCATATATTTCTTGTCATATTGTTGTTGCTCCAGTACTATTGTAAATAATTGTTGTTCCATACAATTGTACATAACACAGCAACCCTCCCTGATCTTAGCACACTTAACTTTAATCCTGAGCATTATTATTGTTGTGGTTAACTCTGTTCTCTCACACTACACCTACTTTCTATCCTTTAATCTCACTATATCTCAACAGCTAACCTTGCACAAGCACTCTGTTTTCTGGATTCAGCTCACAATACTCCTCCCCTTTACCAAGAATCTTATCTCTCTTTCACCTTTTATAAAAAAAGTGGCCAGTTGGGTGAAATATCACAGTTAACACTATACTTATCCAAATAATCTCCTCTCTCTTAACTACTTGCTGTATTATAAATCCCATAGAATATTATCCCACTGTCTTAATCCATTTTGCCTACCCCCTGCCACTGGTCACATACAAGAATAGGTGGGAGCTGCGAACATCAGTATACCTGCTGAGGAGAGAAACAACTAACAAAGGACACACAAACAGGTAAAAACCCAAGTATCACAACTGAGTCCACACAAACAGAAAAAAGGGCAAACCCAGAGCATCCAGACAAGGAGATCGAAGAGACCACACTACTGATCCTCATAGCATTTGTACCATAGAAGTTTACCCTACAAAGACAGCTAGCAAAGTGAAAGAAACACCAGGAAGCACAGATACAAACAAAAGAGTCACCTAAAATGGGGGGACAAAAAAAGAACATGCAATCAAAAGGAATGGAACACTCCCCACAAAAAGAACTAAATGAAATGGAGGTAAGCAAACTCTCAGATATAGAATTCAAAGTAATGGTTATAAGGATTCTAAAGAAACTCACAGACAACTACGAGGAACTGGCTGATAACTACAACAGTATGAAAAAGGAAATACAAACTATAAACAAAAACCATGAAGAAATGAAAAATAAAATTTCAGAAATAAAAAGCACATTAGAATTACAAGTAGGCTGGAAGAAGCAGAGGACTGAATTAGTGAGCTGGAAGACAAGGTGGAAAAAAACACCTAGGTAGAGCAGCTGCTTGAACAAAAGACTCAAAAAATATGAAGATAGCTTAAGGGAATTCCAAGATAACATGAAATGCAACAACATTCAAAGCATAGGAATACCAGAAGGAGAAGAAAAGAAACAAGGAATAGAAACCCTGCTAAAGGGATATACTAAAGGGACTATTATAAGAAGAGAAAGGACAAGAGTGAAAGGGAGGTGAACACAGGTAAAAGGGGGGAGGAATGAATAAATATCTATCAATAATAACCTTAAATGTTAACGGATTAAATCCTCCAATAAAAACACATAGAGTAGCCAAATGGATAAGACACCATAAGCTACACATATGCTGCATACAGGGGACCCACCTCAGAACAAAAGTTCTATGCAGACTGAAAGTGAAGGGTTAGAAAAAAAATATTCCAAGTGAAGGGACAGGAAAGAAAAGCCAGGGTAGCAATACTCATATCAGAAAAAATAGACTTCAAAGCAAGGGTCATGAAAAGAGACCCAGAGGACACTTCATAATAGTCAAGAGAAGAATTCATGAAGAAGACATAAATATTATAAACATATATGTACCCAACATAGGAGCACCCAAATACATAAGGAAAATCTTGGAAGACTTCAAGAAAGATATTGACAGCAACACAATTATAGCAGGGGATTTTAACAGCCCACTGTCAAAAATGGATAGATCTTCCAAACAAAATATCAATAAGATATTGTGGCATTGAACAATACTCTAGATGAAATGGACTTAACTGATACATATAGAGCTTTTCATCTCAAAGAAGCAAAATACACATTCTTTTCAAATATTTTCAAAAATAGACCACACCATAGGACACAAAACAAGCCTCAACAAATTCAAGAAAATGGAAAGCATATCAAGCATTTTCTCTGACCACAAGGCACTGAAACTAGAAACCACCCTCAAGGAAAAAAACAAAACAAAACTCCAAACCACTAAAATTCATTGAGATCGAATAGCTTGCTATGAAACAATGACTAGGTCAAGAATGGGATCAAGGCAGAAAGCAAAAAGTTTCTGGAAACAAAGGAAAATGAACACACAAAAGTCCAAAACTTATGGGGCACTGGGAAGGCAGTCCTGATAGGTAAAGTTCATAGCAATACAGGACTACCTAAAAAAGACAGAAATATCTAAAAAAAAAAAAAAAAAACACACAAACCACCTAACCCTACATCTATAAGAAATAGAAGAACAGCAAAGGCAGCCCAGATCAAATAGAAGGACAGAAATAACAAATGTCAGAAGAGAATTAGTTGACATAGAGACTAAAAGAAAATTTTAAGGATCAATAAATCCAGGGGCTGGTTCTCTGAAAAGATAAACAAAATTGATAAGCCTTTAAGCAGACTCATCAAGAAAAAAAAGAGAGGAAGATGATGGTGAAATAAGTGGGAGCAGAGTCTACTTCTCCCTGTGTCTGGGTGAAACACCTCACCAATCTTCTTAGTAACAGAGTGAACAGCCAATCATATGCCAGCATATATGAAGATTGGAGACCAAAAACTGTAGAGGACATTGTCAAATCAGACAGTAAAGAGAGTGCTTCAGGACAATAAGGTCCCTGGAATCAGTGCAGGAACCAGGGGAGCTTCATCCCCAGGCCTGGCACCTTCCAGGTTTGCTTCAAGTTTCTTGTGAGAGAGCCAGGTTGGGCTGTGTGAGAGGCCAGTTGCTTGTTTGGAGTTGCAGGCTTGAATAGGAGGAATTTTTCAAAAACAATAAGAGAAAAAAGAGACAATCGGCAGCTATTTGGGGAATTATCTCACAGCAGCAGCTCTGGCCTCCTACACCCCTACCCCCACATTCCCAGGGATGGTGTGCACCCAATCCCGCAGGCAGGCAGCTGCTAGTCCCCGCCCCAGCAGTGAGGCCTATCTCTCAAGCCAAGCCCGAAGTCCCCAGGATAGAATGAAGGGTACCTGACCCCACCCCCCAGAGGCACATCCCATCTGGCCCCTTCACCCAGGGACCTGCAAGGCTGACTGGCTCTCTAAAAGGAAGGCAGAGAACCACCCCCAACAGAGGACAGCTTCAGGGTTCAGGGAGTCAGCAATCCCCAGAAACACTTAACTCAGTGGGGTGGGGGGCTGAACTACCCTAAAGGGGCACTGAAAGTACCTAGCATGTAGGACAACAAAGAGGGAGAAGGTGGTATGTGAGTTGCCCCTTATTGGTATACCTTAAGGACAGCTCAACTGGTGGATGGAAGGCATAGGCTGGGTGCAGATGGGCACTGACACCAAAGTAAGGAACTTGGCTGGAGGCTGGGAAACAGCAAAGAGTGGAAGAGTGTGAATCAGGAAGGGAGAAAAGTGAAACCAAACCCTTCTCAGCCTGTTGCAGCCAGGAAGACCAGAAAAAAATCGCTTGGGCACTTTAAAGTCAGCAGAATGCTTCTTCTTCTTCTTTTTTTAAAATTCCTTCTTCCTTTCTTTCTATCCTTCTTTTTTATTCCTTCTTCCTTTCTTCCTTTCCTTTTTAATTCCTTCTTCCTTTTTTCCTTCCTTTTTTTTTTTTTTTTTTTTTTTTTTTTTTTTTTTTTTTTTTTTTTTTTTTTTTTTTTATTCTGACAAGTAAGATCCTGGAGCTATGAAAAGAACAGAGTTAGATGCAAAGAGGAGTCATACCAAAAACTGAGACAGGCTAATTTCACTTTGTTATTCCAGAGAACTTGCAAGTTATTGTATATTTTACTATTATTATTTTTTCATTGTTCTTACATCTAATATTTTATTAGTATTTTTGTATCTATCCTCTTTCTGTTTAGTCTTCCTCACTTGGTTTGATAAATTGTATTATTTGACTGGTTTCCCTTGTTCAATCTTTCATAGTGTACTTTTAAATTTCTGTCTTTCACTTCACTTGTGTTCCTATAGCACACAACTCTAGGTCCTGTACTTCCTATTCTTGTTATTCAGATCACATAGATTCTGTCATATGATTGTTGTTCCATTACTATTGTAAATAATTGCTGTTGCACACAATTGTAAATACTACCCAGGACCCCTCCTGAATCTTAGCTCACATCACTGTTTCCTGAACTTTATTACTGTGTGGTTAACTCTATTCTCTTACACAAAACACCCATTTTCTAACCCTTATTCTCACTTTACCTTATAATCTGACCTACCACAAGCTCACTGTTTTCTGGATCCAACTCATAGTTCTTCTCCACCCTTAACAACAAATCTTACCTTTTTCCACCCTTTCTAAAAAGTGGCCAGTTGAGTGAAATATCATGGTTAACACTACACATATCCAAAGGATCTCCTATCTCTTCTCTATTAGTTGGTACTTTAAATACCATAGAATACACTCCCACTGTCTTAAACCATTTTGCCTTCCCCCTCCAAGAGATCACAAAAAGAGTAGGTGGGAACTGTGAACACCAGTATACCTGCTGGAAGAGAAGACCCACCAACAAAAGAACCACCAACAGATATTAACAGAAGAAGGCAAAGTAGTGAATGGAAGCCACGCTAACTTCCACCAAAGACCAATCTGGAATTACAAATAAACTGTGGAGAAATTACCCAGAAGAAACAACTGAACAACAGTGAGAGAGATAACTCAAAACCTTGTACACACAGAAGAATCAGCTTCAACACAACCTGTCCACAGCTGAACAACTGAATACAAGAAGTGGTGGAAGGAGTGACCCTCAGTTAACCAGCTGGAGGGAAGGACCCACCAAAGAAAGACCCAACAACAATCAAAACCCAAAGACATACACAGAGCCAACATAAATGACAAACCAAGACCAGCCAGCTCAGGAAATTAAGAAGACTGCACAACTGAACCTCACAGGTCTTCTACCATTAAAAGTTCACCAGAAACCCAGGGAGTCAGAGCAGATCAATTTAGGAGGCAGAGGCTAACAAGAAGAGTCTCACAAACAATGGAAGGACAAAGAAACAATCCCCAAATTAAAGGAAAGGTGGAAGCCTCAGAAAAAATGCCAAATGAAATACAGGCAAGTCAACTATCACATATTGAGTTCAAAGCAATGGTTATCAGGAAGTTCAATGAGCTCACAGAGAATTACCAAAAACTTCAGGGAAACTACAATGAACTCACTGCAAACTATATAAACATGAAAAAAGAAATAGATACTATCAACAAGAGACATGATGAAATGAAGAATACAATTTCTGAACAGAAGAACATAGTAGAAGGAATCAAAAGAAGGCTAGATGAAACAGAAGATCAGATCAGTGATCAGGAGGACAAGGTAGAAAAAACACCCAGAAAGAAAACAAGAACAAGAAAAGAGGCTGAGAAAGAATGAAGAGGGGTTAAGAGAAATGCAAGACAACATGAACATAATAATATCCGTATAATTGGTATTCAAGAAGGAGAAAAAGAAGAGCAAGGGTTAGAAAACCTGTTTGAAAAGTAATGATTGAAAACTTCCCTAATTTGATGAGAGAAAAAGTGATACAAATCCAGGAAACACAGACAGTCCAAATCAACAGCAGCTCAAAGATGCCCACTTCAAGACACATCATAATTAAACTGGCAAAATTTAAAGACAAAGAGAGAATCGTAAAGGCACCGAGAGAGAAACAGGAAGTAACATACATGGGAGTCCCGAAAAGGCTAGCAACTGATGTCTCAATGGAAACACTTGAAGCCAGAAGAGAATGGCAAGAAATATTCCAAGTAATGAAAACCAGAGGCGTGCAAACAAGATTTCTTTATCCACCAAGACTCTCATTTGAAATGAATGTCCAAATAAGGAGCTTCCCAGACAAAAGAAGTTTAAAAGAATATACCTCCACCAAATAAGCTCTTCAGGAGATGCTAAAGGGACTGCTTTAAGAAAAAGAAAAAAAGTGAGAGAGCAGAACACAGGTACAAACAAATGACAATGAATAAGCAAGTACTTATTAATAATAACATTAAACATAAGTGGATTAAATGCTCTAATCAAAAGACATAGAATAGCTGAATGGATAAGAAAGCATGAACCACACATATGCTGCCTAAAAGAGACCAACCTCAGGACAAAAGGCCTACACACACTGAAAATGAAGGGCTGGAAATAAATTTTTCAAGCAAACAAACAGGAAAAAAAAAGGTGAGGTAGCAATACTCATATCAGACAAAATAGATTAGAAAAAAGCACCATATAGGTGGAGTCATTGACATTAAGAACAATCTAACAATAATGAAGGGGGAGGGGACAGTGGGGAGAATGTTTTTTAGGAACTACTGTAAAGGAAAAATGGACAAAACCAAGGGGGAGGGTGGAAGCAAGGGAGGGAGGTATGTTTGGAGAAGATGGCGGGAGGGGTGGGGAGAAAGTACAGACAACTGGAACTGAACAACAATAAAATAATTAAACAGAACAAAACAAAGCAAAACAAAAAAGAGAGACCCAGAAGTTCACTTCATAATACTCAAGGGAAGAATCCATCAAGAAGACAAAATCATTGTAAATATATATGCACCAAACATAGCAGCAAACAAATACAAAAAGAAAATCTTGGAGGACTTCAAAAAAGAGATTTACAGCAACACAATTAAAGCAGGGAATTTCAAAAATTCAGTGTCAGAAATGGATAGATTTACCAAACAAAATATAAACAAAAATATTGTGGCATTGAACAATGTCCTATGTCAAATGGACTTAACTGATATAGATAGAGACTTTCATCCCAAAGAAGCAAAATACACTTTCTTTTCAAATGCATATGGAATATTTTCAAAGATAGACCACATGATAGGACACAAAACAAGCCTCAACAAATTCAAGAAAATGGAAATCATACCAAGCATTGTCTCTGACCACAAGGCACTGAAACTAGAAACCAACCCCAAGGAAAAAAAATCAAAATTACTCAAATAATTGGAGGTTAAATAGAATGCTATTAAACAATGAATTGGTTAATAATGACATCATAGAAGAAATAAAAAAAAATTCTGGAAACCAATGAAAATGAACTACAACGCAGAACTTATGAGACACAGCAAAGGCAGTCCTGAGAGGTAAGGTCATAGCAAAACAGGACTACCTAAAAAAGATGGAAGCATTTCAAATAAAAAAACCTTACCCTACAGATACAAAAACACCAAGAACAACAACCAACACAGCCCAGAGCAAGCAGAAGGAAGGAAATAACCAAGATCAGAGTAGAATTAAATGACGTATAGACTAAAAGGACAATTTTAAAAACCAATAATTCCAGGAGCTGGTTCTCTGAAAAGACAAACAAAATCAGCAATCTTTTAAGCAGACGTATCAAGAAAGAAGAGAGAGAGGACCCAAATAAACAAAAAAAAAAAAAAAAAA
>PVKU01004510.1:0-16569 GCA_004027475.1 Anoura caudifer | reverse complement strand
ACAGTTTCACAGGAGAATTCTATAAAGCATTTAAGAAAGAGCTAATCCCTATGCTTCAGAAACTATTCCAAAAAATCCAAGAAGATGGGAGACTCCCAAACTCTTTTTATGAAGTCAGCAACATCCTAATCCTAAAACCAGATAAAGGCACAACAAAGAAAGAAAACTACAGGCCAATATCACTAGTGAACATAGATTCTAAAATCCTCAACAAAATGTTGGCAAACTTAATCCATTAATATATTAAAAATATACACCATGAGCAAGTGGGACTCATCCTAGGGATGCAAGGATGGGACAATATTCACAAATCAATACATGTAATATATCACATAATCAAAAGTGCATACAAAAATCACATGATCATAACAATATATGTGGGAAAACATTTGGCAAGGTATAGCACCCATTTATTATAAAAACACTCAGCCAAGTGGGAATTGAGGGAGCATTCCTCAACATAATAAAGGCCATATATGAGAGACTGACACCAATGTCATACTCAATGTTCAAAAACTAAAATCTTTCCCACTAAGATCAGGATCCAGACAAGGTTGTCCACATTCACCACTTCTATTCAACATAGTATTGGAAGTCCTAACCATAACAATCAAACAAGAAAAGGAAATAAAAGGTATCAAAATTGGAAAAGAAGAAACAAAACCGCCATTGTTTGCAGAGGTAGAGGAGACCATTCTGCATGGTGTGGGCCTAGCTCCCACTCGGCGTTGCACAGGACCAATGCCCATGGATAGGTTCTCCTGTGGGGAATCAGGCCTGCAATTGCCTAGGCCACTTTGAGGCTTGCTTTTGCTAAAACTCCCCAGTATGGAGTGTAACTATATCCACCACTTTTCCCTTTTTCATTTGCAAATATCCTTCTTCTGTGATGTGATTAGTGGCATTGGCTCCTTTGTTGAGTGTAAAAGGTAATCACCTAAAGAGAGCCAGTGCATAGTAAATGAGGACCGCAATGTAATGTGGGAAGAAACCCAAAAAGTCCTGTAATGGCAGAGGCCACAGGATTTTGCTCCCCTTGAGAGAAAATCCATGCTATCCTTTTTCCTCCGCTGGACTAGGTAGTCCTTGTGAATATATCATTTCATCCATAATGACTCTGACACTGCAGGCTGGTGTCTGCATCACAGATGACATGATACTGTACATAGAAAATCCTATAGACTCCAACAAAAACCTATTGAATCTATTGATGAATTTGGCAAAACAGCAGGATACAATGTCAATACTCAGAGATCAAAGGCATTTTTTATACCAACAATGAAACAGCAAGAGCAGAAATCAAGAAAAAAAAATCCCATTTGATACACCAACAAGAAAAATAAAATAACTAGGAATAAACCTAACCAAGGAGGTAAAAGAGCTGTACTCAGAAAACTACACAACACTGAAGAAAGAAATTAAGGAAGACACAAACATGTGGAAACATATGCCATGTTCATGGATCAGAAGAATTAACATCATCAAAATGTCCATACAACGGAAAGCAATGTATACATTCAACACAATATCTACTAAAGTACCAATGGCACATTTCATAGATATAGAACAAATATTTCAAAATTTGTATGGAACTATAAGTGACCATGAATAGCTGCAGCAATTTGGAGAAAGAAGAGCAACATAGGAGGGATCGCAGTACCTGATATCAAAATGTATTATAAGGCCACTGTAATCAAAACAGCCTGGTACTTGCTAAAGAACAGACACATAGACCAATGGAAGAGTAGAGAGCCCAGAAATAAAGCCAAGTCTCTGTGGTCAATTAATATTCAATAAAGAGGGAAAGAGCATAAAATGGAGTAAAAATAACCTCTTTAACAAAGGCTGTTGGGAGAGTTGGAGAGCTACATGCAAAAAAATGAAACTCAAGCACCAACTTATTCCATACACAAAAATAAATTCAAGGTGGATAAAAGACTTAAATATAGGTCATGACACCATTAAACTCCTAGAGAACATAGGCAGGAAAATCTCAGATATTATGTGCAGCAATATTTTCACTGATATGTCCTCTATACAAGGGACATAAAGGAAGGAATAAACAAATGGGATCCTACCAATTTAAAAACTTTTGCACTGCTAAAGAAAACAGCATTAAAATGAAAAGAGAACCAACCCTATGGGAAAACATATTTGCCAATGTTACCTCACACAAGGTTTTTATCTCCAAAATATATAAAGAACTCACAAGACTTTACTCTAAGAAGAAAAACAACCCAATTAAAAAATGGCCAAAAGATTTGAACTGACACTTCTCCCAGGAGGACATACAGAGGGTCTAGAAACACATGAAAACATGCTCAGTATTGCTAGCTATCAGAGAGATGCAAATTAAAACCACAATGAGATACCACCTCACACTGTTGATATGGCCATCACAAACAAAGCAACAAACAAGTGTTAGAGATGTTGTGGAGAAAAGGGAACCCTAGCACACTGTTGGTGGGATTGGGGATTGGTACAACCATTATGGAAAACAGTATGGAATTTTCTCAGAAAACCAAAAATGGATCTGCCTTTTGACCCAGCTTTTCCACTGCTAATATTATACCCTAAGAACTCTGAAACACCAATCCAAAAGAACCTATGCACCCCAATGTTCATAGCAGCACAATCTACAATAGCCAAGTGCTGGAAGCAACCTAGGTGCTTATCAGTAAATGAATGGATCAAAAACTATGGTACATTTACACAATGGAATTGTATGCAACAAAAAAGAAAGAAGGAGCTCCTACCCTTTGCAAAAGCATGAATGGAACTGGAGAGCATTATGCTAAGTGAAATAAGCCAGGTGGTGAAAGACAAATACCATATGATCTTAGCTTTAAGATTAACGTAATCACCAAAATAAGCAAGCAAGCAAAATATAGCCAAAGACATTCATATTGAGAACAGACTGAGAGTGACTAGAGGGGAGAGGTGAGGGAATTATAGGGGGAAAGGGTGAAAGGTTTGTAGAAACAATTATAAAGGACACATGGACAGTAAGAAGTGGGGGTTAAAACAGGGGAGGGAGCTGGGGAGGGAATGGGGAAAAGGCAGAAAGCTGTACTTGAACAACAATAAAAATGTTTAAAAAGTAACAAGAGACAAAAATGGACATTTTATAATGATAAAGGGGACAATTCATAAAGAAGACATAACACTTCAATATATATGCATCTTATCTGGGAGCACCAAAATACATAAAGCAACTATTAACAGAGCTAAAGAGAGAAACAGAAAAAAAAGACAATTAGTGTAAGGGACCTAATAACCCATTTAAAACTATGGATAGATCATACAAATATAAAATCCAAAAGGAAATATAAGTCTTAAATGATACATTATGTCTAATGGATATATAGTTGACATTTACAGAGTCTTTTATCCTAGAACATGAGATTGCACATTCTCCCCTCTTGCATATCAAACATTCTAAAGGATAGAACTCATTTTGGGTCACAAAATTAGCCTCAACAAATTGAAGAAGAATTGGAATTATAACAAGCAGATTCTCCCACCACAGTGCTTTGAAATTGAAAATCGCATGTAAAAAAAGCAGGAAAAACCACAAATATGTGGCGATTTAACAGCATGCTACTAAAAATACACAGAATATATAAAAGGAGAGATGAAAATATACATAAAAGAAAATCAGAGTAATAACATGACATTCAAAACAATTTTGAGTGTGGTAAAAGTGATAATAAAGGAGATATTTGTATCATTGCAGGCTTATCTCAAGAAGCAAGAAAAGTTCCAATAAAAACCTAACATTACCTCATAAAGCAGTATAAAAAGTAGAAAAAATGCAGCCCAAAGTTACAGAAGAAAAAATTTTTAAATACTTCATAAGAATAAAAAAAATAGAGAAGAAAAGACAATTCAAAAATTAAGACACCAAAGAGTCATTTATTTGAAAAGAAATGAAATTGACCACTTCTTTTAAGATTCAATAAAAAAAAAAGAGAAAAGACACAAATACACACAATCAAATTGAAAGAGAAATTATGATGGAAACCACAGAAATACAAAGGGTCATACAAAAATGCCCTGAAATACTATATGACAGCACATTAAATAACCTAAAATAATTGACAAGGTCTTAAAACTGTATGACCATTCTAGAATGAAGAACTGGAAAATCTAAATGCACTGGTCAATAGTGAGGAAATTTAAACAACATCAAATCTCACAAAAAGTAAATGTCCAGGACCAGGTGTCTTCATTATTATATTCTGTCAAACATTCAAAGGGGATTTGATACCTGTCCTTCCTAAATTCCTCCAAAACTTTGAAGAAGAAGCAATAGTTTCTAAAACATTTTATGAGACCATGTAACCCTGATACCAGAACCTGGTACTAATGACACAAATAAGAAAACTACAAACCAATATCTCTGATAAATACAAATACTTAATCAAAAACAAAATACTAGCAAACTGAATAGAATGATACATTAAAAAGATAATACATAACAATCAAATGAGGTTCATTCCAGGAGCACTGGGATACTTAAACATACGTTAATTGATCAATATGATGCATCATATTAACAAGATAAAGGATAAAAATTATATGATCCTATCAACAGATGCAGAAAACTCTCAATAAAATGTGTAGAGAAGGAAAGTACCTCAATAGGTAAGCCCTCAGCTAATATCATATGCAATGGTGAAATTATCAGAGCAAAAGGGAGTCAGAGATTAAATGGTAAAGGGGGTCAAATATATGTAACAAAAGAAGATTCAACTTTGGGTGATAAATATACAATGCAATATACAGATGATTTATTATATAATTGTACACCTGAAACTCATAGTTTTATTAAATAATGGCACTCCAGTAAATTTAATTAAGTAATTTAAAATTTGGTAGTAATGATTTGTGTGTGTGTGTATGTATATATATATATATATATATTGTGTGTGCCTGTGAAAGGCTGATTTGTAAGATACATCCATAGATAGATGAAAGATAATATATATAGGTATACTATTGAGAATCCACATGTATAATATTAAATAATAATTTCTAAAATATTCATTTATGTAGATGATTGGCATGTTCTCCCTAAGTCACCCCTTCACTAAAGCAGAATGATACCATATTTTAATCTCTTCTCACATGTCAATCTTCCAGTGCATTTTATCATTTTGTTACTCTTCTATGAACTCTTTCTAGCTTGCTTATATTACTCTTTTAATTAGTTGTCTCCAGATGAATGTAATATCACAGATCAAGTGTTTCTGGAGCATTTAAGGAAACACTACCAATTTCAGCCTTGTGACTTGGTGTTTGTATTTAGTTAAAATTTACACTGCTTTGTTTCTTTTTCATATTATATATCAGACCAACATTCCATTTTCTATGTTCATGACTGTCTCTATTTTAACATGACTTTCGCCACCCTCTTTCTCAACTGTTTAGGTATACTGTTTTAGCAGTGTTAGGGTTTTAATTGTTGTTTTTTTATGATTTTGTATTTGGTTTTTACAAACTACAGCTCAAGTTTCCACACATTCCACGTTATTTTGACAGATCAAAGTCTGTAAAAGGCTCATTTAACCTAAAAGACTATATCAATAAGAATCCTCATAAGTAGGAAATAGATGGCATGCTGAAAGTAAGATAATTCCAGGAGGGCTTATTTACAAGGGTCTATTTATAAAGTATAAATGCAGAAATCCAGAAGAGCTAGTACAGTAAACTGAGGGCCAGCTGTATAAGAGCTGTTACCATTTCTCAAGGGATGATACAAGAGGTAAATCACAATTTGAAAGCAAAGTGTGCCATAAATTGTTTTCTAGCTGGAGAGGATCAAGGGATGAAACCAGCTGAAAAGAACTTTATCAGAAGTGACCCAGCAGCGAAAATATACTGAATTCATTCTTCTTTCCTATGATATCCTACTATGTCTTCACGTTGGCCAGAAGCTATGAGGACTATTATAATTCATTCAGTTCAGTCTACTGGAATGCTTAAGAAGGTGGAGGAAGGTCAAAAGAGTGGTGAGTGGGTTTGGAGGAGCAAACAAAAGATATCAGAGATTAAAAGTTTGTTATTTACTTATCTTTATGTGCTTATGCACTATATTTAAGCATACCTACTTAAAATATGTATTGTGTTCCTGCTTCTTTATACATACTCCTTCTCAGTGTCAACTGAGTTCCTATTACCTGACATTCTATTCTCACAGAAAAAAATAAAATTCAAATATCTAAGATACTGGTATGCAAGCTTTGATCCTATGGAATCACAAATAAGAAATACTGAGTTGAACCACAGATGGCTAAAAAAGAAATGATTTTTTTGTGATTAATTATAACTGTGCATTTGTTTCCTCCATTGGCATAAGACTTTTTCTGCAACCTAAATTCAAGAAACCTTTTTTTTTTCCAAAACAGAACGTGGAACAATGATTCTAAATTGGGGTTACCTATCAAATCACTGAGAGAGATGTTCACCCTTCACAGGCTCAGGAGCACAATTGGATCTACTGAATAAGAGTTTCTGGGATAATAATGCTCCACAAGTGATTCTGATATATAAATTGCATGATCTGCTAGTCTGTGGAACATAGTTCCAGTTAGAAAGAATTACAACTATCATTTCTACATGCTATTTGATATTTTGATATGGAGATTATAAAATGCTTTTACAAGATGACATAAAATGTAGCACAACTTTAAGACAATTAGAATCATCTAGACTAGCCCTTAATTTTCACATAAGAAATCTGAAATCCAGACTGGTGAAGGACCCCATCATTTAGTAACAGCTGTGACTTGAAGTCATCTCTCTCTTGAATTCAGTCCAGTATGCTTTCTCAATATTATACCTTTAATTTTAGAAATTACAATTAGTATATTAACCATTGTTTGACAAATAGTTGTTAAAATTTGTTCTAGACTTAGTTTAATTTTAATCAATTAACTTTTGTGAACTTTCCTTTTTTTTTAATTTGTCAAACAGTCTCCAGAGGTGTCCAAAAGTTTTTCTTTATGACAGATTCACTCAACCTTATTTAAGGTATGCCTTCTTTGGTAAATATAATATCTTACACTGTCCTCTCTCTCTCTCCCTCAGTGACTCTGCTGTACTCATATTTGGGAATAAAAGGTCTAAGTTAAAAGAATTATCTGTGTGATCTTTTTAGAACTAACATTGATACTTATTTTAAAGGACTATTTGTTTATTTTTTCCTTTATGTCTCTTGCTCTAGGACACATATTGGTGAAATTATTTATGTGTGTAATATCTGACATTTTCCTGCCTGTGTTCTCCTCTAGGACTTTTATGGGGTCACAACTTATATTTAAGTATTTATCCAGCTCTGACTGGTGTAGCTCACTGGATTGAGCATGGGCCTGCAAACCAAAGGGTCACTGGTTCAATTCCCAGTCAGGGCACATGCTTGGGTTGTGGGCCAGGTCTCTAGCTGGGGGGAAGATGAGGGCAACCACACATTGATGTTTCTCTCCCTCTCTTTCTCCTTCCTTTCTCTTCTCTCTAAAAAAATAAATAAATAAAGTATTTTTAAAAAGTCTGTTATCCATCTTGAGTAAACTTTTGTGTGTGGTATAAGTTGGTGGTTGAATTTCATTTTTTAGCATGTCCAGATCTCCAAATACCATTTGTTGATGAGGCTATTTTTACTGCATTTCATGCTCCTGTGTACTTTATCAAATACTAATTGATCAGAGAGAGTTGGATTTATTTCTGGGCTCTCTATTCTGTTCCATTGGTCTATGTGTCTGTTCTTATGCCAGTACCAGACTGTTTCAGTTACTGTGGCCTTATAATATATTTTGCTATCAAGGATTGTGATCCCTCCTACTTTGTTCTTCTGTCTCAAAATTGCTGAGGCTATCCAGGGTCATTTATGGTTCTATATAAGTGTTATTTCACATTTTTTATTGTTGTTCAAGTACAATTATTTCCATTCCCCCCACCACCACTTCCTCCAGCTACAGCCATTCCCACTTTCCACCCTTGATCCTACCCCCTTTTGATTTTGTCCATGTGTCCTTTCTCCATAATATTTTTTGAAATGTTTGCTCTATATCTGTGAAATATATTATTGGTATTTTAACAGGGAATGCATTGAATCTATAAATTGCTTTGGGCAGTACAGACATTTTGATGATAATTCTTCCAATTCATGAACACAGTATATGTTTCCACTTGTTTGTTTCTTTCTTAATTTCTTTCTTCAGTGGTGTGTACTTTTTCTGAGTATAGGTCTTTTACATCCTTAGTTAGGTTTATTCCTAAGTGTTTTATTTCACTTGTAGGTATAATAAATGGGATTTTTTCTGATTTCTGTTTCTGATATTTCTTGTTTTATACAAAAATGCCTTTGAGATCTGAATATTGACTTTGTAGCATACTATTTTGCCAAAGTCACTTATTAGGTCTAGCAGTTTTTTTAGTTGAGTCTATAGGGTTTTCTATATTCACTATCATGTCACCTGCAAACAATGACAGTTTTACTTCCTCTTTTTCATTTTGGATGCCTTTTAGTTCTTTTTCTTTTCTGAAGTCACTGTGCCTAGACTTCCATTACTACATTCAATAGAAGTGATGGAACTATGTACTCTTGTCTTGTTCCTGGTCTTAGTGAGAAAGCTTTCAGTTTTGCCCATTGAGTATGATGTTGACTATAGGTTTCTCATATATATGTATGAGTACTGTATGTACTATAAGTCTTTGTTACATTGAGGTATGCTCCCTCTACTACCATTTTGCTGAATTTTTTATCATAAATGGGTACTATACCTTATCAAATGATTTTTCTTCCTGTATTAATGTGATCATGTGATTTTTGTCTTTCCTTTTGTTTATGTGATGAATTGTTTATTGATTTGTAATATTTGTACCATCCTTGAATCCCTGTGATTAATTCTGTTTGATCAAGATTTTTTATCTTTTCACTGTATTACTGGATCCAGTTTGCTAATATTTTATTAAGGATTTTATCGTCTATTTTCATCAGTGATACTGGCATATAGTTTTCTTTCTTTTTTGTATCTTTATCTGGTTTTGAAGTTAGGATGATTCTGGTCTCATAGGCAAAATATAACCAGAGACATTGAAATTAAAAACAAACTGACAGTAACTAGAGGAGAGGTGGGAGGGGATAGTGGGGGAAAAGGGTCAAAGGTTTTCAGGAACATCTATAAAGGGCACATGGACAAAAACAAAGGGAATGGAATCAGGGGTGGAAAGTGGGGATGGCTTGGAGGCGGGGAGTGGTGCAGGGGAAATAGTGAGAACAGTAATTGAACAACAATAAAAAAAGAAAATAATAATAAATAAAATCACATGCCAGGTGGAAGAAAAAAGTTGTGACTTCCCTCTTCTTGGACTTTTTGGAATAGTCTGAGACAGATAGGGGCTACCTCATCCTTAATTTTTTTAAAATTCTAATATGGAACCATTTGGTCTAGCCTTTTGTGTGCTGGGAATTTTCAGATTCTGCTTCCATTTCACTGACTGTTATTAGTCTGTTCAGGCATTCTGCTTCTTTTTGATTCACTCTTGGGAGACTTTATTTCTCTACAGATGTGTCCATTTCACCCAGCTTTTCAAATTTCTTGGGTTAGTTGTTCATAGTAATTTATTGCAATGCTTTGTATTTTTGTGGTATCAGTTGTAGTCTCTCTTTTTTCATTTCCCTTTTTATTTATTTGGGTCCTCTCTTTCCTCTTCTTGATGAGTCTCCTTAAAGTCTTGTCAATTTTGTTTAGCTTTCCAAACAAGCAGCTATCAGGTTTATCGATTCTTTAAATTGTTCTTTCAGCCTCTATTTCACTTAATTATGCTCTGATCTTGTTTATTTCCTTCCTTCTGCTCACTCTCAAATTTGTTTGTTGTTGATCCTCCAGTTCTTGTGGATGTAGGGTTAGGTTGTTTATTTAAAGTTGTTCTATCCTTTTTTTAGGTAGGACTGAAATCGTATGAACTTCCCTCTCAGGACTGCCTTTGCTGCGTCCATAGTTTTTTGACTGTTGTGTGTTCATTTTCATTTGTTTCCAGAAACTTTTTGATTTGTTCCTTGATCTCATTCTTAACCCATTCATTGTTTAATACCATGCTATTCAATATCTATGAATTTGAATATTTCTTAGTTTTTTTCTCGTAGTTAGCTTCCAGTTTCAGGTCCTTGTGGTTCAAGATAATGCTTGATATAATTTAAATTCTTGAACTTGTTAAAGCTTTATTGTGCCCTATCATGAGCTCTATCTTTAAAAATGTTCCATGCATTTTTGAAAACAATGTACATTTTCCTTCTTTAGGATGAATGTTTCTATGTTTATCAGTTAAGAACATTTGATCTATGGAGTGGTTGAACACTTCAGTATCCTTGCTGATATTTTGTTTGGAAGGTCTGTCCTTTGTAGACAGTGCTAAAATCCCCTGCTACAAGTGTGCACTGTCTGTCTCTTTCTTGAAGTCCTCGAAGATATTTGGGTGCTCCTATGTTGGGTGCATATATATTTACAATGTTTATGTCTTCTTGATGGATTCTTTCCTTGAGTATTATGAAGTATCCTTCTGTGTCTTTTTCAAGGCCTTTGTTTTGAAGTTTATTTAGTCTGATATAAGTATTGCTTCCCTGGCTTTTTTTCCCTATCCATTTGCTTGGAATACCTCTTTTCTTCTCTTTACTTTCAATCTGTGTAAGTCTTTTGTTTGGATCTGGTTCTCTTGTAGGCAGCATAAGCACTACTCAAGTTTTGTTATATGTTTAGTTACTCTATGTCTTTTGATTGGATCATTTAATGCATTAACATTTAAGTTACTATAGATAGGTATTTACTCATTTTACCCCCTTTGTACCCATGTCCCTCTCTTTTTCACTGTTTTCCTTCCTCTTCTTATATTAGTACCTTTAGCACTCTTGCAGTGCTGGTTTAGTGGAGATATATTCTTTCAGCCTTCTTTTGTCTGGGAAACTCCCTATTTCACATTCCATTTTAATTAAGATGCTTGCTGGGTAGAGTAGTCTTCATTGCAGGCCTTTGCTTTTCATTACTTGGAATGTGTCTTCTATTCCCTTCTGGCTTGTAGTGTCTCTGTTGAGAAACCAGCTGCTAGTCCTAGCACAGCTCCCTTTTACATCATTTCTTTTTTCTCCTTTGCTGCCTTTAAAATTCTATGCTTGTCTTCAAAACTTGGCATTTTAACTATGATGTGCGTTAGAGTAGGTCTCTTTGTGTTCATCTTGTCTGAGACCTTTGTACTTCCTGAACTTGCATGGTTTCTCCACTTTCCCAACAGATTTTCTATCCCTTGTTATGTTTATTTTCCTTATGATATTCCTATTATTCAAATGTTGTTGTGTTTCATGTTGTCCTGCAGTCCCCTTAAACTATTTTCATATATTTTAGTGTATTTTGTGCTGTTACTTTACCTGTGTGTTTCTTTCTAACTTGTCCTCCAGCTCAGTAATTCATTCCTCTGCTTCATCCAGCCAGCTTGTTATTCCTCCCAGTGTTTTTTTAATTTTATATATTGTATTCTTTATTTCTTCCTGGTTCTTATTTATAGTTTCTATTTTCATTTCCATACTGTTGTATTTCCAACTCTGTTCCTTGTAGATGTCTGTGAGTTCTGTAAGCACCCTTATAACCATTCTTTCAAATTGTATATCTGATAGTTTGCTTGCCTATATTTCATTTAGCTTTCTTACTGGGGAGTCTTCCTTTGGATTGGATGTTCATTCTTCCACACACACCCCATTTTAGGTGACTCTTTTTGTTTGTTTCTGTGATTCCCGATGTTCTGCTTTGCCAGCTGTCTTTGTATGCTGAACTTCTGTGGTAGATATTCTGTGGGACTCAGTGGTGTGGTCTCTTTTATCTTCTTGTCTGGATTATCTAGGGTTGCTCTTTCTTCCATTTGTGTGGGCTTTCTTGTTGTACTTGGGCTTTACCTGTGTTGGCTAATTTTTTGGTTGGTTTTACAAGAGAAATTGTAGGTATTATGAGATAATGCAAAGGGAAAATGAGATGACTAAAAGAGGGGAAATATTGTTGTGTGTTATGAGAAAGGAGAATCAATAAGAGTTAGGAAAGAACCAAGGGGAAGGAAAGGAGAGAACAAAATTTACCATATAAGGAAAACACAAAAGGGTGATAGGAACAATGAGGTAAGAAGAGGGAAGGGTATCCTATGAGGTTTGAAGTTAGATTGAAAAGATACTGGACCCCAGGAGCAATATTGTGAAATATCACAGCCTGTTTGGTAGCATTGACAGTTGAATGAAGTTTAATAAAGGTGAAACAGGAATAAGACCATTGTACAAAAGTGAAAAGTAAATATGTGATATCTATGGTAAAGAAAAATGATTTTGAGAAGTTGGGGGAAGCAAGGTAATAAGAGTAGGGAGTAAAGCCAAAGTTGAGAGAAGGGAAAAAAGAAAGAAAAAGAGAGAGAGAGAGAACAATGAAATAAAATTACTTATTCTATGGATCAGCAGCAGGGGGGAGGCAAAATAGAATAAGACATTGGGAGAGTTTTCTATGGGATTTAAAGTACAAACAAGTAGTGAATAGATAGGAGATCTTTTTGGAAAGTACTATAATAACCATGATATTTTGAAGTGGACAACCGGCTAGCAGTGTCTGCAGCATTGTGCATGAAACAGGACAAATTCACATGGACTGCCATGTCCTGTGGAGGAAAAGGGACAGCATGGCCACTCTCTCAAGGGGAGAGCACCTCGGAGTGCCTTGGACACTCTTTCAAGAGGAGAACACCCCAACCCTTGCCTTGAAAACTTTTATTGCTTTTCTGGGCACATTATATTGAAAATAGTCCTCATTTACTATGCACAGGTTTGCTTTAGGTGGTTATCTTTTACAGAAAACAAAGGAGAGGGTATTGCTAATTATATCACAGAAGAAGGATATTTTAAAATGCAAAGGAAAAAGTGGTTGAACTGGTTACACTCATCCTTGGAAGATTTAGCATAGATTTTAGGAAATTACTTTAAAGATATGTAGTAAATGTTTGATTACTCAATTCAGGGTGAGGGAGTTTTAACAAAAAGTGAGTCTCAAAGTGCCTAGGTACAGTGCCAGCCTGATTCCCCATGGGAGAACTTATCCATGGGTGTGAGTCCTGTGTACCAGACCTCATTTTCCAATAGCCTTTCCAAGTGGGAGCTGGGCCCACACTACGAAGAATGGTTTCCTATAACATTTCATTCAACTAGTCACTGTTTATAAAAAGTGAAAAAGAAATTACTCTTATTAGAAGGGGAAAAGAATATGAGCTGACTTAAGAAATAAAAATACTTATGAGAAGGTAGATTAAGGAGAAATAGTTGACAGTAAGGGATAGAAACTTGGTGTGGTGTTAGAGAAAATAAAGTTAACCACAACAGTAATAAAGCTCAGGAAGATGGTGAAATGGATTAAGACCAGAGAAGTGTGCTTTGTGGAATTTAGAATAACAACAATATGGTAAAAATATATAATGTGAATAAAAAGAATAAAAAAGTAAAAGACCAAGAGTAGTGTTTTATTTAGAATATGAGTAAAGTGAAAGAAGAAAAATTAAAATACAATATGAAAGGAAGAATAGAAAAACAAATCAAAAAATAAAACAAAAAACAAACAAAAACTAAATAAATGGGAAGATTAGAAATAAAAACATGCAAGTTATGAAGCTGAGCAGAGTGAAATTTGTCTCAGCTGTTGGTTTTTGCCTTCTGACTTCTTTGTGGATCAGCTCCAGTTTTCTAACAGCTCAAGGTCTTATTATTGTCTTACTCTTTTTGTTAAAAAAAAAAGCTTTCTACTGATTTTAAACCTGCCAATCTGGTTTTGCAGGTCTTTCTGGATCCTGCAGACAGAGGAGAGCTGGGCTTTGTATTTTTTTCTTTCCTGTGGTTCCAAGGGAATGGGGCTCAGTCTAGGGTACAGTAATCGCAGGTGCCCAATTTTTATCCCATGCCATCAGAGCACTGTGTGGTCCATCCTGTCCACTCTGTGCAGTTGCACCAGGCCAGCACCCATAATGCACCTTGTTTTGCAACCCTTTGATCAGTCCTTGAGGTGCACTGAGTAAAAGCAAGTCACACTTTCCCCCTCTTTTTTGGCCTGGCTGCTGCAGGAGCAAGAGTTCCCTGCAGAGTGGTTCAGTTCCCCTATTGAAAGAAGTCTTTCTGGGGGCTGATGCTTCTCCAAGCCCCTGCTGGCCCCCTTTGACCAATCCATGAAGCACCCTGAATAGGAGAAAATTGTGCCCCAACTCTTCCCTCTTGGCTGGCCCCACTGTTGCATGCATGAGGTCCCTGTGCCTGAGAGGCCCCTGCACAGCAGCTGGGATTGTCTTTTGAGAAAATTCCTTTTGCGTGCCACTTGCTGCTCCTAACAAGCACCCGGATTTCCACACATTCCATTTCTCTGACAAGTCCAGAATCTATCTGGGTTGTGGGTAGTCATGGCCCATCTCTTCTCACAGAATCAGGTATCACCTGGCTCCCAAATTTCTCTGGTACAGCCCTAGCCAGCAACAACCACCCCAGCCAGGGTGGTTTTGTGTCACTAACTGCATTTTTATTCCCCCAGGAACTTTAATAGTCCAGTTCTCTCCTGAAGTGGGCCCGACACTTCCCTACTCTGGGAGGGGGTGGAGCTGCTAGGTTGCTGTCACTGACCCAGTTCTCTTCCAATGCTTTTGAGGCAGCTATGGTCTCTGGCATAACACCCAGGGAACTTCCCATTGGCCTACAAAATCTCCTTACTGCCCATTTTTAAGTGTCCTCTGCACTCTTTGGCTTCCAAACTTCATATCAGCTGGGATTCTGTTGGCTCTTCACTCTGTCTATTGGAAGACCTGATAGGTGTCTTAGTTGAATGAAAGAGCAAGTAGGCTCAGCTCCCACCTACATCACTACCATCCTGTTTTCCCCTTTTGTTTCTCTTGTCCTAGTAGATATGTTGGCGAAATATTGCTATATGAGATATCTGACATTTTACTGCTTATGTTTTCTTCTAGGATTTTTATGGTGTCCTGACTTACAGGTAACTCTTTTATCCATTTTGAATTTATTCTTGTGCATAGTGTAAGTTGGTGGTCTATTATTTTTTGTATGCACCAGTCCAATTTTCCCAAAACCATTTGAAACTCTTTTTACACCATTATATGCTCTTGCTTCTTTTTTCAAATATTAATTGACCATACAATCATGGATTGATTTCTGGGCATTCAGTTTGACTTCATTGATCTATTGATATATGCCTGTTTTTGTTATAGTACCAGGCTGTTTTGATTACAATGTCTCTGCTGTGTACTTTGATATCCAGTATTGTTATCCCTCCTACTCTGTTATTCTTTCTCAATGTTAAAAGGCTATTCTGTGTTTTTTGTTCCATATAAATTTTTTGGAATAATTGTTCTAGATGAGAAAAATATCATTGGTATTTTAATAGGAATTTCATTGAAACTTAATATTGCTTTGGGTAATATTATCACTTATTGATGTTAATTCTTCCAGTCCATGAACACAGTATATGCTTCTTCTATTTCTTTCTTCAATGTGTTATAGTTTTCCAAGTACAGGTCTTTTACCTCCTCACTTAAGTTTATTTTTAGATACTTTATGTTTTTCTTGCAATGTAAATAAGATCGTTTTCCTAGTTCTTTTTTTCTGAGGTTTCATTATGGATGTGTAAAAGTGCCACTGACTTCTGGATATTAATTTTGAATCCTGACAATTTGCCAAATTTATTATGAAATCTAATAGGTTTGGGTGGAGTCTTGAGGGTATTCTATGTACAGTATCATGTCATCTGTGAAAAATGACAGCTTTGCTTCCTCCTTTCCAATTTGGGTGCCATTTATTTCATCTTTTGGTCTGATTATTGTGGCTAGGACTTTCAGTACCCTGTTGAATAAGAGTGGTGAGTGTGGACATCCCTATGTTGTTTCTTGTCTTCAGGGGGACACTTTTAGTTTTTATAATTAGGTATGATGTTGACTGTATGTTTTTCATATATAGCCTTTATTTTGTTGAGCACTGTGTGGTCCACCCTATCCACTTTGTGCAGGAAGATATCATCTCGTACCTGTCAAAAAGACTATCATCAATAAATCAACAGACAAATGCTAAAGAGAATGCAAAGGAAGGGGTACATTTTTCAAAGATGGTAAGAATGCAGATTGGTGCAACCACTGTGGATGGCAGTATGGAAATAACACAAACATTTTTAAATAGATCTACATTTTGACCAGTGATTCCAATTCTGGGAATATATCCACTGGAACTCAAAACACTAATTCAAAAGAACAAAGCACCCTGTGTTCTTTGCAGTGTTGTTTACAATCACCAAAATGTGGAAGCAGTCCAAGTGTCCATCAGTAGATGAGTGAATAAGACAACTATGGGATATGTACACAATTAAATACTACTTGGCCATAAAAAAGAAGAAATTTTTTTAAATTAAATTTTATTTTAATTGTTGTTCTTATACAGTTTTCTGTTTTCTACTCCCATCCCGTCCCTCCGCCCCAGCCCTCCCCAGCTCCCTTCCATTTCCACCCCCCCCC